>BMAO01009343.1:0-17271 GCA_019973975.1 Trichonephila clavata
AAAGCTCCAATTATGGCAGAAAAAGACATTTTGGGGCTTGTTCAAAGTGCAAAAAATATCATTGATGCAGATTCGAACGACGAATATGAAATGAATAATGTAGCTTCTGTTTCCACATAATCTAAAATAAGGTACATCATGAAAAGTATGAGAGCTCTTAGACGCACTCAGAGTTATTAGACGCACATTCCAATGGTGAAATGAATAAACAAAATGGACAAACAATAATTTGTTGATTATTTGATGCTAAAAAAGACAATACAAAGAAAAATAGATTGTTTTCTAAAAAACTCATAAACTATTATGCTTCTTTAAAAAAAAATGAAAATTTAGCATTATATTTCATTAAATTTTGTTTCGTTTATTTTTATTAAATGCATGCATATATACATAACTAGTAAATAAATATGTACTCCAATTAATTTCATTTTGTTGAATGTGTGTGTGCGTGCGTGCAAAAAATCATTTAGCACGAAATTCTTTTAAAACGAAAATATATTTCAATACCCTAAATTTCGTGTTAAATGATTTTCATTTTTTTTTATTATCCTTTAAGAAGAAAAAATTTTCAATTTCGTATTAAAATAATTTCACTGTATTCGTAATTTCATCACTCTACGAGTGACATTCCTATATAAATTTTCTGCTCCTATTAATCAGAAGAATTCATTCTTCTTTAATCCAAATTTCGTACCACATATCGCATCATTTCCTTATTAATTTATGAACCTCAATAAGAGAGAAAAATCCTTCCATTTCCTACACAGTTCCTTTTCATCCAAAGACGTTTCCCATGAAAACCAATCATTCCATTCCTTCGCCGATTCTGCCAATAACCCGGTTATGGCGCTGGCATAACGTTTGTTCTGTTGTCTACTCAAATGTGGATTGTTTGTTCAGGGGAATTCGCCCCAACTATAGAAGGGAATCGAAGACTATTTGCAAGTAGGCTTATCTCCGTTAGGCAGGGATGATGTGATTTCGGAAAGTATACCGTGAATGCCAAATATATATTCCCCTCTACAGAATAAATTATAGCGGTTATCGATGCAATTCACATTTCGAAAAATAATACAGAGTGCTTTTGTTCTGAGGGAAAGTGTTTTCTCATCTACAATCTCATCTTTTTATACGATGCTCATTATAAATAACCCAACTCTTTATAGTGTGTATTATTATAAAATCGTTTCACTCACACACACACAAGTTTATTAAGTTTCATTACTTCAGCAGAATATTAACACGAAATTTTCTCTTGAAAACCATTATAACAGCATTTAATATTTTATTAATATATTTTTCCATCACTATATGTCAAAGCAAAAAAAAAAAAAAAATCCTATATAAATTATAGTTTTAAACAACACCCTTTTATAGATAATCGAACTAAGTTGTAACTTAATCTTGTTAGTCACCAAATCCAGAAATAGGATCTGAAATTGGTCGGCAGATGCGGGTTGGAATCTGAAAATGGGATATCGTTAACCCTGATGATCCTGGTCACGACAATGAAACAAAATTACTAAATTATTGTATTGTCATCGGTCCTGGAAAAGTGAGTGGCCACGGTAGCCTAGTGAGTGGCCACGGTAGCCTAGTGAGTGGCCAAGGTATCGGATCGTGGCTCGCATATCATGCGTTGGAGCCCGGTACCATTAAAACCCGTCGTGTAGGGCTGCGATGCACGTTAAATCTGTCGAGAGCTCAAACGTACTACCGTTGGTGTGGTAGTTAGGAAGGAAGGTGCCAGTTCAGGTGTAGTCCTTGTCACTTGGCCATGGTTCAAAATTACGAGGTTCGTTGCTGGAAGACATCTTGTAGCTGAACAGTGCGACGTTAGTATTCACTCACTCACCTTGGAAAAATGAGCAAAATTTCGAATAAATCTGATTTTTTTAAGTGGGTAAAAATTGAATTCAAAGACTTCGTTACATACAAGTGAAGCTTATAAAAGAGTGTTAAAAGCAATTAATTATTATTTAAAAAACTGAGCCGTTTAAAGTTAAGTTTATTACAAATTTTGAAGAAATTTTTAAAAGTAAAAATCACCATGATTAGCAACCAATATACAATAATGCTTTACGATATATCTTCTAATGGATACTTGCTTATTTTGAAATTGTTTATCCTATATCGCTTATGCAATAGGTATTTCACCCCTTTGATTATTTTCACTTTTACAAAAAAAAAAAAAAATTATAAATGGTAAATAAATGAATTTACCTACGTCGCTTATTAATTCGGATCTGTGTGATTTTTTTGGATTCAAAATAAAGAAAAAAATTATACGTATTTCTGGATTTTGAATTTCCCCCCTTATTTAAGAAGAAAATTACAAAGTTAGGGAGTTTGGCCTAAAAGCAACACGAGTTAAAAATTCAAACTCTACAGCAACGGCAGCACATTATAACGAAGAGATGGAATATTCTGAAGAAAATTTTGAAACAATTCTGAACGATATTTTACCATTTTTTTGAATCGCAGCCCGGCTGGCACTGTTCATAAATACCGATAAACAAATAACTAAATTCAATATGCGGCATGGAACACTGTCCAGTTTTTCTTTTGGCACCAGTTCGTTAGCTCAGAGTGTAGACAAGGGCTAAAATGCATAATTACGCAATTTAAGTCAATTCCATGAACTTGGCAGGTTATAAGGAATCTCTCATTCCCACCTAGAGTGGGGGAGGAAGGGAAGGAAGACTAGTCTTGTCAACAATCAATCTATTTATTGATCACACAATTTATCAACACAATTCATATAATTTAAACGGGAAAAGATGTTCCCAATATGTGGATTAATAACGAGATGCGCGAGTTATGAAAAGACTTTAAATATCGACCCTCTTATTTCAAGATCAAATCTACTATCCCAGTTATCTGAACACGAATTAAACTTTAGTGAACAACCGTCACTTTAATTCTTCCATTTAACAAATGTTTTAAATGCGCTGTGAACTAGTATAATAACTAATCAGTAGCAATCTAACATAGCTCCTCTCTTTCTCTCCCTCGCCAGCTTGAAAGCCTATACTATATATATAGCCGACCTAATTTGAATAATCAGGTTTCTTTTCAGAGGGTTGGTTGTGAATAAACTTGAATTGATAGGCCAAAGATTCATCAAGAGAATTAAAGAAAGGACATGAATAGATCCGTCACAAGGTGATCGAACGATAATTGCCTACAGTCTACACCAGGAGATGGCAACCTATAGCACGCTTGGGAAAATGTGGTACGCAGTACAATTCTCAGTGGCAATCTATCCTACTCTACACATTTGACAAGTTTTAAGTGGATGAAGGATGATAAATTTGCAATGGACTTTATTTGACAAGCTTCAGAGTTATGGACATATACGGAATTATAAAAATTCTGGAAGAAGGCAAATTTACAACAATTTTGTAAATTATTGTCATTGATGGAGAGGTTTAATTGTTTGAAGAGAAAAAAATTGCGTACACTTTGTGCTTTCCGCTTTTGTTTCTGCTTATCTAAGTAAAAAACAAAATCTTTCCTCATATGAAAAATGTTTCGATTCCACTAATAAATTATTCACCAACCGAATGCTCAGAATCGTGCAAACTGAAAGTAAGAAATGATAGCCCTTATATTGCGATATAAAAGTAGAGTGGTGCACACACACAAGCACTAGGTTCGCAATAAGATTTTAATTTAACTTTTTATTTAACTATAATGAATGTAAATACTTATATTTTATGTTGTCTATTTTTTATTTTAACAAATTTTCTTAAAAATACATAATATATATATAATTTTAGTTTTTTTTAAATTTTTGTTGAAGAAATAGTTATAGATTATGATGTTTATTTTCACATTATATTTAAACAATTCAAAATTAATATTTAATAAAACTGTGTGTGTGTAATTTTATATTATTTAACTCTATTCTATAAATCTGCGTGTATTCTCGCAGGAATCGCATTTTCAAAAATGTCCTACTGCGTGGCACGCTGAATCCTATTGGTAGATTGGTTTGGCAGAGCACATCTAAAGGTCTAAAAGGCACATCTAAAAGGTACCCCACTGTCTACACTATGCTAAAGAGGGTTAATTATCATTCATCATTTATTTTTAATTTCATTACAGTGTTCTATCTGCAAAAAAACAATCACACTTTTTTCATAAACAAAAGTGTTAATATAAGAAAAGCATATTTTCTAAAATCACAATTCTTTCAATTAGTTATAAAAAACTTTAAAGTACCCTATACAAGATAAATTTGAATAGGATATTAAATATTAGATGAAAATCTATATTTACAAGACTAAATTGTAAAGATTTATTTTTCTATTGACAAAAGTAAAATAATGTGTTTGTGTCTGAGGGTCGCTTTCAGCGCACATTGTTTTTTGAAATTATATCATTCCTGACGCAGATATTTTAAATCGAGCTAACAATGCTATTTTTAAACATATGGAGTTGGGTTATAATAATGAAATAATATGTTATCTTTCTTTTTGTCTTTATTATCTTTATTATTCTTATCTTATAATAATGTTCTTACTATCTTTATTATCTGATTTTGGGAATCTGTTTAGAAGAGTTTTAATTTCATTCATAATAATATCATAAAAATAATGCACAACTTCAAAATCGTGTGACCAAATCCATTTTCTCTTCAATAAACAATAAATAAACTAAATATTTACGTTAATTATGCAATTCTTTCTTGAATTTTTTGTTACTGCATATGTAATTCTACATATGTTGGTCTCATTTGCGTGTGGTTGAAAATAATTATTTTTTTATCAGGCTCTTTTCTAGCTGATGTGACCTAGAAAAGTGTGAGTGGCAGTGTAGTTTGGCCGGCTGTTCAGCATCAAAAATTGTTCCATTACTTAAAAAAAATACAGGTATAGCTTTGAAAATTTTCAATTATTCGAGATATCATATAATCCAATAAAAATGTTCAATAGTTTGATGATTTTTTGGGTACCATGCAGCCTCAAAACATTAAAAAAAATTAATGCATGAATAACATTTCAGTCCCTACATTTCTAATAATTATTGTACATGAATAAAGTTCTTAGAAAAAATAATCTGAAACTTCAAAAGAAGTTTAAAACTAAAAATGTAGCTCTAACAATAAAGCACTTATATTCAAAATTTTAAAAAACTAAATTTACTCTAATGCAAAAAATAAATTCTAATTCTAATTCTTTTTGCTACAATAATTGCGTACTTTAAACATTATACGTACATATAGAAAATAAATGTATTCCAAACAAGATTTATAAATTAGATTACGTAAACTTTTGGGTCACTTTTTCAATAAATGAATTTTCAACATCTAAAAAACTTAATAAGGGAAAAAACTAAATTACTTGTACAAGTCCTGAATTTAAAAAAGCAACGAATAATGTCTCCACAGAGTATTGATATATATATAAATATATTTCAAAAAATTCAGTTACAAGCGTCCAAATTTTGTTTGCTTTTTTTTACTATTTTATATCCTTCAAACTGAAGGACAAATGAAAGACGAAGTGTTGATGAAAAGAAAAATGCTAGAAAATTAAAATTAAATCTCTCGCATCTTTCTTTCATTTTAGACTCTATTAATGTTTGTTTTAAAGTATGAAAATTTGAAGATTCAATTTTGCGATTAAGTTTGACAGTAACTTATTTTAAATTTATATTTTTCTGTATGTATAATTTTTTTAAAAAAATAGCTGTCAAAAATATTGACAATACCTTAGCAGTGAAATAAATAATAAAAAAAAGTCCAGATCACATTGGTGAAAAATTATTTTTTTTATTCATTAAATTTTAGAAAATGAGGAAAAACACAGTTATTACATCAAAACGATCTTTTTCTCAAGTGTCTTTTTTTAATTTATATGTTTTCTTTCTAAGTAAGAACATTATTTTTTTTAAAAAATTGTTTGTTATTCTGGTATATTTCTAGAATATATTCCGATAAGGAACTTTTCTGCATTTCAATTTCGATCTTGCTCTAGAATTTTAAAATTGTATTACTCATTGTCTTATGTATGATGTATATAAAAATTCGTCATCAATAATTTTTTGAAGTGGAAGCTTAAAGTTACTAAATACAGTCCTTAGCATTGTACGAAACATTGTTACATTCTAAGCATTGTTATTATGATTAGTCATTAATAATATTATTATTAATTCAGCAGTTATACAGTGGTAGACAAAATTGTGGGCACTTTTGGAAGTTCTTATGTTTTTTAAATTTCTAAGCTTATAGAGAATGAAACGTTTCTAAAAATGCATAGTCGTATACATCACTTTAGAGAGAATTTAATACTAAATTCCTTACAAAAAAACAAACATCAAACATTTTCGATATCAAAAAGTTAAACTACGATAGTTATCGATATAGATTTGATACTGATGATAGTAGTTAGTTATCAGTAAGTAGGATAGCCTTTATTTTTTATTACAGCTCACATCAATGTTTCTTTGAAATGTGATAATAGTCTTCCTTTTTGTTATTACAAGATGCCAGGAAACAACTGATAGTCTCAATTAGCTCTCTTTTTATTTGATGCAAATTTCATTTGGGCAAAAATTTTTCAATCGGCACCACAGTTTTCAAAGGATTGAGGTCAAGACTGTTTCCTGCCCAGGAAAACAATTCAATGCCCTTAGTATCAAACTATTAGGAATTTTGCTGTGTGGCCAAAAGCAAAGTTCTGCTAAAAAGTAATGAAGCACAGTTGGGTAAAAGATTTCTGATGGGAAATTAGAAGTTTAGGTTCTAAAACAGTGTGACTGTATTCTCTGGCATTCAGTGTCCCTTCGACGACATGAAGGCAACCAATACCAACCATTGAAACGAATGACCAAATCATAAGATTAAAGGGTTCTTCACAATTTCTTGAAAGCAGTATGCAGCTTTTCTCCTTTTCTATATCTTACATATTTTCGCTCATCCTACCAAATAATTACATCCTGTTCATTGTTCCATATAACTTGTGTGACCATTGTTAATCTGACCAATTAATGTGTTTCTTTGTCCATTGTACTCATTTTTTTTATCCTGCTGCAAATTGACATAAGGCTTTTTTCAAGAAATTTTACCTCTTAGTCTGTTAATATCTGTTGTAATTCTCTTGGTTGTTCTTGAACTTAAATAAACCCCAGCATCACTCAAATCATTTCTGATGGCCGTTGATGACATTCTTCTTACCTTGGAGCATGAAGAAGTACGTATATAGTATTTTTAAATGTACAATATAGATATATAGTATTTTTAACTCTATGAAATCTACAGATGTTTTCCACCGTTTTCGGCTCTTTCTTGCATTGTTTTTAACTTAAAATGTCTCCTGAGAACTTAAGCAAAACTTTCAGACTCCAAATGTATCCACTGAACCATTCAGTAGTCTTACACAATTACAGCATAGGAAAGACCACTTTCTCGTAACGTAGTAATCTTCTATCTGTTTCTAGGTGTCTAATCTACTCTTTTAATTGATGTCATTGCTTCTGACTAAATATTATTGTTGTCCTGGCCAGTAAACAGTCTGACCTCAATCCTTTCAAACACTTGTGGATCCATTTAAATCTCTTCTCCGTATAAGGTGCCCATCAAATAGAAGGGAAATAATTTAGACTGTAATTGTTTGCTGGCAAGAGCTTGTGTAAATGTAGGTGAACATTCCAGAACTTTTTGACTTTAGTTGTATAAGTATTTTTGATACTTTGATCAAGAATAATATATGCTTAAACTTTTAATCTGTCTATAGTTATATTTCTTCGGCAATGCCTGTAAGTCCTAATATGTCGCAAAATCTGCTTCTAAAACAGCAAAAAGGAATGTAAAATTATTCAAAACCTCCCACTACTATTTATCTGCTTTTATATAAAAGATACTTACTCTGTAGGTATTGATTTTAAAATTGTCATTTATAACTTTTTTCAAAGGGGTGACATTTTAGCTACTTAGCCTTCACAGACCCGGAAAGTTCCCAAATGTGAGAGCCATTTCATGGTGGCACCACCTAGTGGCGGTATCATTACCAAACTTGCTGAGTTTGAATTAGTTTTTAATTCAAGCTCTCGTTGGATGCTAAATATTGCAGTGGTTTTTATTTTGCTACGAGTACCACAGCCAAATTGGTTCTCAAGGGATTTTTTATTTGCCACATAATCATAAGACATGCATGCCTACGACTTTCCCATCTAGAAAATCTATTGACTACAGTTGGTGTCGAACCCATAACCATGGGCTTGCGAAGTGGGCACACTACTACTAAGTCCCTGTAGCTGATAAAAATATGCATTTAATGTTCACATTAAAAAGAATACTAATAGTTTCTTGGGATTCTGATGTATATGTTGCATCTGTAACAGCTATTGCTATAAAATGAATAATTCTTCTCCAACAACAATTTCATATAAATTTTCAGCCTTTATATAAGATTGTCATTAGCAATATTATAGCCCCATCTTATATCAATCATCAAAATAACAAGAACTTATTCTCAGTGAGTGGGTGAGCGAATATTAACGTCACACTGTTCAGCTACACGAAAGCTTTTGAAAACGGACCTCATAATTTTGAACCTATGGTCAAATGACGAGGACGACACTTAAGTGACACTGCCTCTCCTAACTATCCCACCATATCAAATGAGACGTTTTACGTGCATCACAGATTTATCGTGCATCACTTTCCTACATGGAGAGACTTCAGTTGTACTGGGCTCGAACTTATGACACGCATGTCACGAGTCCATTTACTTGAACACTAGGCTAACACGGCCTCCATTTATTCTCAGAAAAATGACGATTTAAAGTGGCAAGCAACTGCAACATTTCACCCATAGCTAATTTTTCAATTTCTTTCCAAATTCAAATACTACTTTCCTCTTCTCAAAATATTTTATTACTTTTTTCTTCACGAAACAATATTTTAAAATTGTAATAATTTCGCATCAAAAGGAGAAAAGTTTTAATTTATTTCTCCCCAAATCCCCAGGCCCTGCTTTAAATGGTGGAATGCAAATTAAGTGTTCGATAAAGTGATAAATACTTTCCCGATTCCCCTAAATTAAAATATGTAATGAATTCCTCAAGAGCATTTAAGAAGAAATGAAATTAAATGTGCTTCATCATCCGTGGAAAGGACGGAGGAAAAGCAATAAAGATAAGATTTTAAAGAGCTCAGATTTAAAGCCAGTGGCTTAAGTTAGTGCTAAACTTTTCGAAAGAGCTTGAAATATAACTTATCCTGCGAGGAAGCATGTCGAGAATTAATAAATTCTTGAATTGAAAAGTATTTTAATAACTTAAAGATTAGTATATTCACTAAAAAGAATGTATGAAGAATCCTTTTCCAGAAAATCCCATCTTTGACCGAGAATGGATATTAAACTGGATATAACAAGGAATAATGAATTCCTTTTAAGCGAAAGATTTCATATGTTAAAATAATTTTTGATTAGCAAACTGTTTTTGATTTTATAAAGTGCAAAATTTCAAATAAAGGGTAGACATATTATTATCGAAATATATATATTAAAATTAAATAAAAAAATTATATTTCCTTATGGTATTCTTCCACATATTTTTTGAAGTATAGGATTATATAACCGAAAGTAAATCACAATGAGCATTAATTTTTATTTACTGAAAGAACTGAAAAATAAGTATAACTTCTTTTGAACTAGCCTCACCCAATTATCTGGGTATTTCATGATGTTGTATAACTATTGAGTTACATATTTAAATCACATAAAGTTTTTGATACCTAAATCCTAGCATTAAGTATTTAATTGCAATGAAATCATTTCTTTAGCTATCGTCTCTTAATTTATTTATTTAAATAAGGCAAGTGAATTTCTAAGATCTCAGAACCAACCCTTCGGAGTCCATTTCTACACAACATTTCTTTAGCGGTTTTCTACTGAACAAAGAAACATGTTAACCAAATTTCAAGTCTGACGTCTAATGGTAACAATTTCAGAACATCCTCCCCCCCCCCTTTTGAGTCAAATAAAAAACGTTAGTAGCGGATCTCTAAATAAAAGAGGACATGTTTACCCAACTTCAAACATAAGTGAATAGTTCAAAAAAGGAAATTTTTGTCTAAAACCAACCCCCTTAGGAATCGATTTCCGCAAAACCTGTTCTCTCTCTCAGAGGATCTCTAATCAACAAAATAAATAATAGCATGTCTAACAAATTTCAAGATTGTAAGTCGAATAGTTCCGGAGATCTAGATATGAGTGAACAAGCAAAACTTTTGTAAAAATCAACGGTGCACAGAAGAAGGAGATCCGGAGGGGGGTTAATCTATGGTTAATCTATGTTAATCTACTATTAACCAAGTCTAGAGATGCACCCAAAATTCTAAATATGAATTACAATAGCGAGGCAGATGAGATACGAGAAGACTATAAGCAAACAGATCGCTTATGCGCGTCTTAAGCACACAATTCTAATTCTTCTAATTCTTAGCAACCTAATCTAATTTAATTTCTATTTGACAAATCGTCAACTTTAATATTACGATATTCAGCTACTAAGTATCCACGTCTGACTTCACGTTTAATCAAATACTGCTAACCGTAGCAGTCTATCTCTATCCCTATATTTCCTCTATTTAATCTTTATATACAAGACTTAATTTGCTTACTCACATCTTCTTCGCATTAAGGTTTTCAATAAATTAAATTTTAAAGATCTTTTTCCCCAAAAGAATTTGTTTGGAAAATTCTGAATAGACCTTGACACTGTGACTATTTCTATCCAGTGACTATTTGTAAGTCTACAGAAACAGCAAGACTATATATTGTAAATGAAAGTACAGTAATCATCATGATATTAGTTTTGTAATTACTGATCATTTTTCTTCTTCTATGTCTTGGTGCTTCCATGAGGATGAAATTTCTTAGCTGTTTTTATTTATGAATTATGCGGAAAGTAAATACAATCGGACCCCAATTTAACGAACCCATATTTAAGAAATTCCGTGATTTAAAGAGTTTTTCCTAGTCCCCGAGTAAAAAGAAGTTTAGAACCCCTATTTAACGAATAATAAATCCCTAGTTAACAAATTATTTCTAGAGCTAGAAAAAAAAATTTTTTTGGTATTATTTGAAAAAATTGGATTTTTTTTCCCTTTTCAAATAACATATCCGTTTTGCCGAAACAGAAAAAAAAACTTTTCTTGTTTACAGTAGATTTCGACAGGAAAGGTGCCATTGGTATTATTAGACTTTACAAGGGCAAATGAGTAATGTGAGTTTTTGCGTGTGAGTTTTGAATAAGATAGGAAATTTATTCCTCATATCAAACCACTCCACAACGCAGGGGATATTTTAACGATTACGTTACATTTCATGACGGACTGCCTATTTGCACAATTGTAGTTATGGAAATTGTTGATGAATAGCGATTCTGATGCAGAAATCGATACCGAAACTTTTCTCAAAACTGTTACATTTTTTAGTGATTTACATTGTTTCGAAATTGTGAAAATATACCTCATAAAGCAGGATGTACATAGCGCAGTATTTTCTTCTCTACATTTTGTCGAAAAAGAACACTTTCAAGTCAGGAGTCAAAGAGATTATCAAATATTTATTAGACAGTATTTTCAAACTAATTTACTAATGCGTAACAATTTTCAATAACAGTATTTTTAGTTGTTGAATAAAAAATGTGTAGTACTAGGGATACTTTTTCTGTAATTGCGTATTATAGAATTTCTAAGAGATAAGCGCAAACAAAAATTTTTTTTTTGAACTTCGATGTAACGAATAATCCCTAATTAATGAACAAAACGTTTGGATCCAATAAATTTGTTAAATAGGGATCTGACTCAACAAAAATTCTTGTGTTTTCAGGTACTTGAATCAAGTATTTGTAATTAATAATTTATTTTTATTCATTAATGCTATTATTTGCTCAATAATTTACATTTTACTGCTTCTTTTTTGTTTCCAGGAAATGGATAAATTCAAAACAATACATTTGGCGTCGTACTGGGGTATGTTACGAAAAAGGTGGACTTTCGACCCATGAAACCCTATCCCACCTTGAAAAATTCCTGAGTGAGCCACTATGTAAACTAAATACTACACTAAAATTTAGGGAATGTTAGCTCTTATTGAGATATACTTAATATAGATGTTCTGTTACCCATATGCAATATTAAATACATATAATGCTTTATATCAGACTGAGAATGATATGATATACATAATTCAGATATGGACATAAAAACAAATAAATGTTAATTTCAAATTCAGTTATGAAAATACTCTATTTTTAGCTTCAATGGTCAATTTCAAAATAAATGGGATGGAATGTAAAGATTTTTAACTCTTAAATATATTCGATGGTTTAAAAACTCAGTTGAAAGACTGAGAAGAAAAATGAACTATCATCATAAAACTAATTAATCATAAAAAAAACTGAATTATTTCCAACTATTTAGTTATTTTGACCTATTCCCTTATTACACCAAATAATGTAAACAATAATGTTCATTAATCTTCAATGATGTGAAAAAGGAGAGAAGTAAGAAAATCTGAAATATTTCCTGACAACTATTGCAGAATTTGTTTGATGATTCTTCGAACGTTACCATTTTATTGCCATTTTTCAATTCTAAGTATTCTGATATTTACTTATTCTCGAATAAATCAATTACAATCCGCAAACGATTTTTTCTTGACGGATAGAAGAATCAAATAATTATATCAAAGTTTCAGTTACAATCGAATAGTGAAGGAAGATTTTCAATTAATATCCATCAAACGCAAGGAAAATAAATTTGCGGATTCAATTTATTATACTCAAGGAATTAAAAAAAACCACCAACTGCTGCCACTTACGTAAATCTCAATTAATCCTTTTTAATGACATTGATAAAGAATAATTTGGACTCGCACGAATCTTTCGCTGTTTTGGAAGCTTGTCGTGGATAAAAAGTAAAGTAAATCTTCAGCGCAATTGCTGGATTTTGCTTCCTCCTGGTCGTAAATACTAATACACTTTTCTCATAAATAGGATTAATTATTCTAATTACGAGGAAATTGGTCGAGTTCTTTTATTATTCCTAACAGGCATTTCTCTGCTTAAATAATTCCGTAGTTGATTATATTATTTTCAGTTTTCATATGCGGAACGTAATAGATACTGCTTATAATTTTTCAATGCAAATCAGTAGATAAAACCTTGAAAATTTGAAACACTGTAAGTAGATTTTGGTATTAATTTTTATCCGTAATTCCTTTAATATTTTAATGAGTTGTAAATATGGTAGCACATTAGAATTACCCAAAATACTTAGCTTCCATTGAGAAATGTTAAATAAAATTAATAATCGCATTTTATTTCAAGTTGTGAAATTAATTAAAAACAATATCAGACTTTGTATACTTGTTGAATCAAAAAAGCCAATTACATAATGCTGTTGCAATTAGTCACGCCTATTTAGCAAAAACGCTGTGGCAAAAGTCAAAGTGTGGATCTTCTTCAGAAAGAAAATAAAAGTGAAAATCGTTTAACACGAAACTGAAGGGACTGAAATATTTTTTCGTGTTTATGGAGTTTCTTGATAAAGGATATTCCAAAAAAGGATTTGTTTAATAAAATAAGCTTAATAGAGTACATTTGAGAACATATATATATATATATATATATGCGTGTATTTAATAAAAATCAAGAACAAAAACATTCACAAAAAATTAAAATTTAATAATTAATTCTAAAGTTTTTTTTTTTTTGAAAACAAAACATTTTTTGAGTTTTAGAAAATAATTTATTTTTCCTTTCTATTGTCTTTTTAAAAATCAAATTGTCAATAAATTGTACGATGTTGTCCATTTTGTTATTCATTTAACCATTGGAATGTGCTTCGAAACAACTGTGCATACTTTTCATGATAGTTCTCATTTTAGATGACGTGAGTACAGGAGCTGCATTGTTCAGTTCATTTCGTCGCCAGCATCTGCATCAATAATATTTTTTGAGCTTTTAAAAAACTCCAAAATGTTTTTTTGTATAACATATTAAAGATGTACAAACATTTTATAACAGCATCATGCACTGCAACGAATTCTAACGAGGATAGAGTAGGAGTCGAAAAATGCAGAAACTTTCTCAAACATTTCTAAGTGTGTGGTGTTTTCCGTACTTTGTTCATTCCCAAAAGGGAAATCCCTTCGTGTTAAGCGATTTTTTTCGTGTTAAGAGAAAAATGTATTAAAATACATAGTGGTTTGTCGGAACCGTTGTGTTATTTCGTGTTAACCAAAATTTCATCTTAAGCGTTTTCGCGTTAAACGTAATCCACCGTACGTATTTGTGAAATATTCTCGCGTTAAATATTACGTACTACGTGAAATATTCTGTTACTTGCGGAATATTCTATCTGTTGTGAAATATTCTTCACCCGTGAAATATACCTTTAAAAATTTCAATGATTCATCATTGTGTCTATTGTTTCTTTGTGAATTATGCTAAAACTCGAAAATGCAACTTTTAGGCTTAATACACTTACATACATTCCACTATTTTATCGTTTATGTTTCTACGCTTTCTTAAAATAAAAGTTAAAGTTCTTCAAATGGAAACAGTAATGGTATATTCATCTATCATAAGCTCTCATGCGTAAATAATCCCTTATAACAAAGACATAATTTGCTGGGGGAATTTATTTGAAATTCTTGAGTGAGTGAGTGATTGTAGGGTTTAATGGCGCAAGAGCCAATTTTGATTAAACTGCGCAACACGTTTGTTATTGAAATTCTTGAACATTAGAAAAATGAAGCAAACGCATTGAATAAATCAGCGGCTTGTATATTAGTTTCATTTCCGACATCAAATTTTATGTAAAATCTTGTCTCAATATTTGGACAATTAATTTTTAGTCATCAACATGTAATTGAGAAATTCTTTCTATGGTTTAGTTATGTTTCTGCTGTATTAGAGGTCTAAGTAAAACACATTTAGTTTTGTAAGGCGAATGTTTTATTTATGTATATGTTACCGCTAAAGTGCAGAAATCAGTTAATCTGAACATTGACTAGGGATCCGTTCAAGAAACGAAAAATTGTTTAATTTCTCAAAAAACCTAGAAAACCTGCACGTTGACTAGGGTAATCAGTTGATGTGCAAAAAATTGTTTAATTTCTTAAGAAATCTAGGTAATCTGCACATTACCTACTAGTCACTTGTTAAAGTGACAATATATTCTTTGGTGGAACAACAGCAACGTTTTTGTCCCTTAAGTTAAATGGTTTTGATTTCAAAAGAATGTTTGTTCTTTTTATACCTACAGAATCAAGTTAACACATTCGAACAATCAACATTGGTTGATAGAATCAATCAAATGAAAAACTGCAACACAACAAATCCAATAGTTTAAAATATCATTGCAATTAGGAAATTAACATAACATTATTTATTTTTCGATATCTGAAGAACCATGCTAGTACAATACAGCAAACCAGAAATTAGTTGATAGAATTAATCATCAATCAGTTGAAAAACTATAGTACAAAGAATCAAACGGTTTAATATATTGTAACAATTAAGGAAATGAATTTGCAAAACATATGATAAATATATGCCTACTTATTAGTGCAATCTAAAGATTGGCGACACTCGGTATCTTTTACACAGTTTCTAAAAGATAATGGTAGTCATAGTTAAATTTACTATAAACTAATTCAAAGAGTCTTTTGTCGAATGCATTTACTGTTTTCCTCTCTGTTTCTAAATTTTTAGGATTCGTTATTCTGGGATGAGTCAATGTTCAATCAAAATTCCTAGCAGATAGGAAATGATAGAAATAAATTTTCGGCATTTAATGATACCCAAACTGCTAATATGAAAATTACCTGGTTCAAATGCGGAAAGCTCTTGATTCCACGCTTTAACAGTGCAAGTTAGCTAATCTTCAGATTATGCAGTAATCTGGACATTAACGGCTTTCGAGCTTTAACGGTAGCATATATGGGTATAAATAATAGAGAAAACCTCTTTCAAAAATTTTGCACCAAAACATTTAAATGCGAGATATGTGCTTACAGAGAGCTCAAGATTGCTTCTGTGTTCGTATCTGTATTGGAAATCGAAAGCCGTAAATAATCCTTTGAGTCCGATAGAGATCAATATTTCGTTTTAATGGCAGCTATATTTCAATTTCACAAACACTGGTCGATGCAAATTAAACCACAATGTTAATCGCTTTCTTTTTTTCAAATCGACCTTTCACTTTAAATAGAGAGTTAAAATTTTTTTGCTTGCTTGTTAAACTATCGTTTAACATGTATAACAATTAATAGGTAGGAGTTGCTTTGTTTCAGCACAAAAAGATTTAAAAATGCAAAGTGTAGTTTAGAGCAGTGGCTCTTAAACTGTGGTCCGTGGACCCCTGTGGGTCTCCGGCTCCTTTCTAGGGGCTATATTTCAGTTTCACAAGTATGGGACGCAAATTAAACCACAATGTTAATCGCTTGTTTCCTTCACATATAGACCTTTTCGCTTTAAATAGATAACTAAAATTGTTCGCTTGCATATTAAACTATTGTTTAAATGTATAGTAATTAATAGGTTAAGAATTGCTATGTTCTGCAAAAAATTTAAAAATGCAAATTTGAGATTAGAGAGGTCTTTAAGTAATTATAGGTTAAGAATTGCTGTTTCTGCAAAAAAATTTAAAAATGCAAATTTGAGATTAGAGAGGTCGTTCTTAAACTGTGGTCTCTGGGGGTCGCTGGCGCCTTTCAAGGGGGGGTCTACGGAATCTCTTATGTGTAATGCAGTGCTTCTCAATTTTCAATATATGCGACCCAATGTTCAATCATAATTTTCATCGCGGCCCCCTTCCTCTATACAATAACAATGTATTAAATTCAATAATACTATACTTTGATGCTAAACCTACAGTACAATTTTAAACCCTGAAGTGCCACCGGCGTATATAAACGTCTCGCTGAGCCAGTATGTTAATTGCCCCGGACGTTACATACGTCTTTCCGAAGTATGATCTTTTCTGTGCACTGTTAACCATAAAATTATTTCAAAGTCATTGAAATGCAATAAAATGACCTTGACTGTGCGTGTGTTTGCTCATTTATTCCTTTCTCTACTCTCCCTCTTCCAAATGCCCCACATCACTTGCCTACGTGTTAAACGGTGGGGATCAAATCGCGTAATTTTTAATCGGCATTTAAGGGATTAATTTATAAACAGGACAAAATTATCAAGATAAGCGTTAATTTTTGTATATAATTTTATATATGACACGCCCAT
>BMAO01009344.1:0-225513 GCA_019973975.1 Trichonephila clavata
TTCAATTATTTAGGAATAATGTATTAAAAATTTAGCGAGAATTCTTTCAACCAAGCAATCAAATCTATCAATTTTGCTATCGATGTGCTGGTACAAATTGTGAAATATTTTTCTTTTTGTAATTGTAATGGTTAATGATTACAAATAACAATGCAGTAGCCACCATTTTATAGGTGTAACTAATTTTTAACTAATCCTCATGTCTAAAAAACATTTGCTGTTTCAAAACGATTGGGATCTTGACTATTTCGTAGGGGGGAAAAAACATGGACCAACAACTTGTTTGATTTGTCATGAAAATGTTATATACAAAAAATATAATTTTGCTCGTCACTGTACTAACAAACACAAATCTTTCTATGGCTCTTATTCTTGAGGATCCATTTAAAGACGAAATAAATTAATTTTCTTAAAAAAAAAATTGAAACAGCAATAAATATTTTGCAGCTGGTAATGTCACAAAAACGCAGAGGTAAAAAAAAGCATCCCATAAAATTTAATACATTATATATATTGAAAAACATATGAAATTGTTTATGATAAACTTAAGAATTACTACAGAGTGTTTCTTAAATGCTTCCAATGGACTCTTTGATAAATTCAATTATTTTTTCAGATTTTTTTTAAATAAAAAAAATATTTGAATAAATTTGAAACAAAAATGCGCAATAAGAACAGACAGTTTATACAGATAATACTGATTTCAGTCTGTAGTTCAGTAAAAACTCTTTGCAACCAGTGTGCGTTTGATAAATTAATATCTGAAATAAAAATATCTAAGACTTTGTCAAAAAAAAATCAAATTATTCAAGTACTTGGCAGCTTTGTTTTTATGACAGTAGAATGCAGGCTTGGGATCATTGATTAACGGAAATTGAAAAATTCCCCCGTAATTGGGCAAAAAGTGAATTTAACCTATATTTTGTGAGTTGTGTTTGATAGTTTGGTATAGTTTTAATATAAGATCCAAAATTATGAGAATTTATATTTTGACCAATTTTTCACATTTTAACTGTCTTTGATCTTATAGCTACCCCCTCTCTTTTTATCTTCATGTTGCGGCCCGCGTAAAATACAAGTCAATTGTATGTGGTCCGGCGTAAAAAAAGGTTGAGTACCCCTGCTCTAAATGCTAAACATCTTGTAGCCAAATACTTTACTACCACAATAACACGTTTGAGGACATTGTGGTAATATTCTGTATCTTTTCTTAGTTGCTCCTGTAATTGTTTATCTAAAAAAGACTTATTTTCTTTTCGTGACAACCAAGCTAACATTAAATTTATATGTTCAATAGAATTTTTATGATTTTCTAAACAACTTGTTACAAGTTTCCAATCAGGAAAACCGGTTTTGTATTAAGAATTTGTTTCAGAAAAAAATTTCCTAGTGAAACAAAAAACACTACCCCCCCCCCCCCTCATACTAGTTGAATAACAAATCCAAGATTTTTCCAGCACTTGGCTATGTTTAAGTTTTTTAGTTAAATGATTATTAGAAAATGATCTCTTTTGTTCTGTATATTCTCTTTGCGAAACAGAATATATATTTTGTTTGGATCTTTATTTTGAATATAAATCATTTCATGTGAAGGGATATAATCAATAAAATTATTACTTAGCGATTTAGGCCACGAACCTACATGAATAATCCTAATCTTCCTACTCCGTGTCTTCATACTTAAATAATTTAGAAATGTGTATTTGTACTTACTTTTTACTTGAAACCAATAAACAGGTAACTAAGTATCTTTTAATTTCAGGTATTATGCATAGGACACAACACCAAATCAGTATAATATTGTAACTTAGAATTATTATTACACAAAAATAAATGGCTACAGAAATTATTGGAACACGAGTAGGGTAATGAGTTTGGAATAGTCCAGTGAGTACCCATAGATGCTTTTGTACTTTTTTATTCAGCGCAGCTGACTACGCACAACAGAAGACAACAAAAGAAGCAAATATATGGTTACAGTGAAAAACAGAGACGCGCCCATTCGCAGCGACATCTACCGTGTAATGGGGGAGATACAACAGAAATAGTGCCACTACGTTTGTATAAACGCTCTATGCTCATCGGCGCCGCTCTATGATAGGGACTCTATCACAAAAAGTACACAAAATACATGTACAAAAGAGTGTAATTAATAGACTGTATTAATTATAATTGTTAATAGACTGTAATTAATATAGTGTACTTAATAGACACTTTATTAATTACACAGAGCTAAGAAATTAAAGTTTTGGAGAAGTACAAAAGAGGCTTTCCGTGGTTTTTATATTATTTAGTGTGCTGATTTCTAAAATGACCTACATTTTTTCCCATCACATCAGGATTTTTTGTAAAATCGATATTTCTGCTAAAACCCTATTTGAAAAGGAATTCTCTCAAACAATTTAGCCTGAGCAATTTGGCAACATTGGTTTCATCCAGTTAAATCTATGTAAATATTGGTTCTTAAGGAGGCAAATTAATTTCTCAGCAATTAGATAAATTGTAAGTGAGGGAGTGAATATTAACGTCTCACTGTTCAGCTACAAGAGAGATTTTAGCGATGGACCTCGTTCTTTTGAACCATGGTCAAGTGACAAGGACGATACTTGAGCTGGCATCCCCTCTCCAAACTATCACACCACACATACTGGAGAACGTTTGAGCTCTCGACAGATTTAACATGCATCGCTCCCCTACACGGAGGGTTCTTCAGTGCCACTAGTCTCGAACTCATGGCATGCCTTCCATGAGTCACCTTGGCCACTAGCAATTCGATGAAAACCATTGTTTCTAGACATCACAGGCTGTCTCTGATCATGAGAAAAACAAGAAATTTTCTTGAGGTTTAAACATTTTACATCCAATTACGGTGTAGTTTCTAAAAGAAAATTATCAGCATACTATTTTAATTTGTTTTTATTAAGGTATTTACATAAAATATATAAATGATTTTCTAAATTAATAATTATTAATTTCCGCGTTTTCGGTGATAGGGCGGAAGAACAAAAGTAAATTGCTTTTGCTCTCGAAACTAAATTTGATATGGTATTTCGGGTATTTTATTTTTGATTTGTGTGTATTTTTTACTAGTTTATTATTGTATAACTATTTTCATTGTAAGCACTTTTCTGTTTATCTTCAACGGGGAACGGGGCCCCCTAGAATATGGGGGCCCTGGGATGCAGCCCATTTAGCCCATACGTAGATCCGGCCTTGATTACACAGATAGCGCTTCGTATGCCGTGAACTAACAGTATGAATAAAAATAAAAATCCACTTTCATCTACAAACGATTGAGTAAACATTGCATTTTTTCTTGGCCATCTTGGGGGTTTTAGGTTTTAAGAAAATGGAACCAACGGCCTCTGACGTCACGGTATTCGCTTCTCACTAAATGGACACTTCAAAGAGAAATAAAAGTTGCACAAACGATGAATCGTAGTGATCTATAGCGAATAATATGCACAAATACATTTAAAAATTAATTTATTATAATAAAATTACATGAAAAAAATTTGATAAAATATTAAAAATAATTTTTGTTTCAAGGTTATTTCTATAATTAAATGGGATTTAAAAAAAAAACAAGAATAGATAACAGGTTAATGTGTTGTAAATTTTCTTTAAAAAAGTTTACAGGAATAAATTTTAAAATAACTCCCCCCCCCCTTAAGTATTGATATTTTTAATTTTGTTAATGTCTCCGTGGGCCACAACCTTTGTATTAGCGGGCCGCGTGTTTGACATGCCTGGTATAACATATAACAATGAATTCTTTTTAAGGTTCTTTCTATTTTCTTCTTTAAATTAATAATTTTTCTCAAAAATCTATGTTACTGAACAATTCTAATATTAACGTTAATATTCACTCTCTCTCCAGTTATTAGAGGTATTCAACTGTTTGTGTGTGTGTAATTCTATGAACGGTTTTAGAATATCACCATAAAGCTAATAATATGTTGTACAATAATAGTATTCAGTGACGCACACAAGGGTGTTGTCCTGAAGGTCTGGACACTCCCCAAAGCCCTTGAGATTTTTTTCGATTGATGATAATCCTATCTATATATATAAAGGAGAAAAGCGACTCACTCACTGACTGACTGACTGACTGACTGACTGACTAATCACGAAATCTCTGGAACTATTCAACCTACAGCCTTGAAATTTGGTAGACATGTTCCTTTGATAGAGTAGACATCAGCTAAGAAAGGATTTTCCGAAATTCGAAACGCAAGGGGCGTTACGGGGGGTTAAGGGCTTTAATAATAATTGTTTCCATGTTTAAACTACTTGATGTACAATCTTGAAATTGAGTAAGCGGATTCCTTTCAGAGAGTAGAGATCCGCTACAAAATGAGTTTGCTGAAAATCGACCCCCAAGTGGCGTTGCAGGGGCTTAGGGGGCGTTATAGATAATTATTTCCATTTTTAAACTATTTGACGCACTGTCTTTAAATTTGATATATATAGATTTCTTTCGTAGAATAATGATCAGTTACAAAACGGGTTTTCTGAAAACAGACTTCTAAGTGGCGTTGCGGGGGATTAAGGGGCGTAATAGATAAATATATCCGTTTTTAGACTACTTCACCTACCTGCTTGAAAATTGGTAGGTAAGTTTCTTTCCAGGAGTAAATATCCGCTACAAAATGGGTTTTGGGAAAATTGACCCCAAGGGGTGTTGCGGGGGCGGGGGGTTTAAGGGGCGTTATAAATTCCTATTTTTAAGTTATTAGACGTACAGTCTTGAAACTTAGTAAGCAGATTCCTCTCATAGGGTAGAGATACGCTAAAAATGAGTTTCGTGAAAATTGCTCCCAAGTGGCGTTGAGGGGACTTAAGGGGCGTTATAGATAATTATTTCCATTTTTAAACTATTAGACGCACAGTCTTTATATTTTATAAAGAGATTTCTCTCATAGAGTAGACATCAACTATAAGAAGGTTTTGTTAAAACAGACCTCTAAGTGGCGTTGCAGGGGAATAAGTGGCGTAAGAGATAAATATTTTCGTTTTTAAACTATTTGACCTACCTGCTTGAAAATTGGTAGGAATGTTTCTTTCATGGAGTAAATATCCGCTACAAAACGGGTTTGGAGAAAATTGACCCCCAAGGGGTGTTGCGGGAGGTTAAGGGCAGATATAAATAATTATTTCTTTTTTTAAACTATTAGACTCCCAGTCTTGAAATTTGGTTAGCAGATTCCTCTCATAGGATAGAAATATACTGCAAAATGTGTTTTGTGAAAATCGACCCCTAGGTGGTGTTGCGATTATATAGGGGCGATTATATAGGGGCGTTATATAGGGGCGACCCCTAGGGGCGTTATTGATATTTTTTTTGCATTTTTAATTAATTGGACGCACAGCCTTCAAATTTTGCTAAGCAGATTCCTTTCATAGAGTGCAATTCCCCTACAAAATGGGTTTTGTGAAAACAGACCCAGAAGTGGCGTTGCGGGGGCTCAAGTGGCGTTATAGACAATTATCCCCATTTTTAAACTGTTAGACGTACAGTCTTGAAATTTGATAAGCAGATTCCTTTCGTAAAGTAGAGAACCGCTACAAAATGGGTTTCGCGAATATCAACTATCAAGTTTAATTTCGGGAGATTAAGAGGCGTAATCGATAAATATTTCCATTTTTAAACTACTTGATCATCCTGCTTGAAAATTGGTAGGCATGTTCCTTTCATGAAATAGAGTTCCTCTAACAAAGAGTAAAATGAAAATTGACCCCCAAAGATGGTTGCGAGGGGTCAAGAGGAGTTACAGAAAAAAATTCCTGTTTTTAATTGTTAGACCCATATACTTGAAATTTGTTAAGCATGTTTCTTTTGTTGAATAGAGATCCACTAAGAATAAATTTTAAGCAAATCAAGTTCTGGGGGGGGTGCAGGGGGTTACTGGGACGTATTGAGAAAAAAAATTACTTTTTTGGAGCTACAAGGACTATAATAATGAAATTTGGTTTCCATTTTTCTTTTGTTGAGTTGAAATCCGCTAAGAGCGGTTATTTTGGAAAACGGCTCTCAACGGGATTACGGGGATATTGATAGTAAAACTTTTTTTTCCTGTTAGATTTAGACTCGAAATTTGGCTTGCATCTTCAATTTATGGAGTAGAGATCCACCGAAAATTGGTTTTGCGGGAATCCACTTGGTTTTTGGGTTACGAAAGAGCAAACATCATTCTATACTTCAATTTTAGAGATTTTTAGAAAATACAAATTAGACGAGTTCTGCCCTTTTTTTTTTATCAACAGGTGACAGTTACAGGTATAAGTATATTTTTCAATTCAATCGAATTCTTAATGCTAGGACTTAGATATCAATAATTTATACATATATATAAGCAGTAAAAATTTATAAAACATCATGAAATACCCAGCGAAGCGGGCGGGTAACAGCTAGTGTATATATATAACGTAAAATTTAATTAAGTACTTGTAATTAACAATTTATTTTATTAATTAATGCTAATTATTAGTTTAATAATTTATTTTTTACTGCTTTTTGTTAACAAAATCAGAAGAATCAATTGGTGTCGTCTTGATGTATGATACGAGTTGGGAGACTTTCGACCGTGGACTCCCCCCTTGAAAAATTTTTGTGTGCGCTATTGATAGTATTTGTTTTCATTATAATCATTTGCCCATACTAAAGGGAAAAAAAACATTTCTTCCTTAATATGCTTTTTGTACATTAAATTATTTACTTTCAAGTGCTTTTTCTAATTTGATCATGGCCGCGGTTGCCGAGTGGTCTAGGCATCGGATCATGGCTAGCGTGTCATGAGTTCCATCCTAGTACCACTAAAGACCCTCCGTGTAGGGGAGCGATGCACGTTAAATCTGTCGAGAGCTCAAACGTCCCACGTTGGTGTGGTAGTTAGGAGAGGGGTGCTAGCTCAGGTGTCGTCCGCGTCACTTGACCATGGTTCAAAATTACGCGGACCATCGCCAAAAGCCCTCATGTTGCTAATCAGTGCGACGTTAATATTCTCTCTCTAATTTGATCATTTATATTTTGCATATAATCAAAAAATATTATTCCTAAAATAATATATTTTTTATCTGCTTATAATTTTTATTAACATCGTAACATTTTAAAAATGTTTTACATTAAGTGAGATCTAACGCGAGTTTGAAACTAACATTTTGTTCAAAATCTGAAATGTCATCTAAAAAAACTATAAATATATATTTAAAGTTTTTATTACATTTTATAGCATCAGAATTAATGTTAATACTTATTTCAAACTTTTCTCTTAATTTTACCCTTTTCTATTACAAAGTGGCGAATGTTTTTTACAGCCTTAAGAATCTTTAGAATAAGTGTATATTATTAGTTATAATTTATCTTTTTTTATCATGTAAAAGAATTTTTGCATTTTTAAACAAATTTTAACTTTTACAAGCCTGAAACTTATTGTGAGCATTTTTTGTTTTCTAGTTAGGCAACATTGAAATGACTTAACCAAGAAATAATTGTCGCATTCGAAATAATCCAAGCAAAAAAACAAAAAAAACATGCTTTGTTGCACACACACATGTTAGAAATCACTAGTTCCGTGCAAACTCCCCCCACCTATCCCCCCCCCAAATATTACTACAACTTATAAAAACACTTGTTGTTTATTTTAAATAATTTTTCAATGTACACTTCATGATCATATTATATTGCTCAATTCCTTATGTATATAAAAATAAGCTAATTTGTTAAAAATAGCGCTTAAAATCCCATTCACGTTTGAGCAAAGAAATAGCATCGATTAAAAAATGAAATGCTGGTATATCAGCTGATTTAAATAATGTAATCATAAAACACACATAAGTATTGCAGATATAAAAAATTAAAAATCGTATTATTTTAGACTATCACTAATTAGGATTGATATCCATGAGCTTTAAAACTGAAATTTAAATTTTTCTAAAATATTTTTTAAGGAAATAAAGATTATCAAGTGGAAGGAAATGAGTGCAGAGTCGGAATGTCCTCACGAATGCTTTGTTCGTCTTGTTATCCCCCCCCCACACTCCTTAGAAGCAATGCGAAGCAGATGTCATCTCTTTTACGGTAGAGTGATATTGAATAATTTAAATGTTAAGTTTAATACATCAGGCTATTATTTGCAAATTTACATTTTAAGTTAATTTAGTAATAAGATTATTAGAGTCCAAATTCTGTTGTTTTGAGAGAGAAGTTTTTTGGCATCCCCTTTCGCTCAAGGGGGTTTCTTTCTCCCTACCCTCTCTAGTGTTTGGGAACATCGCACACGGCTCGGGTTACATCCAGTATGTGGGCAGAATAGGGAGTGTTCCTTGTAGTGTCAAAGGTTGCCGGGGCGATGTTCAAAACAATGTCCATACGCACAGCTGTGTGTCGGTAATCATTACAGCCTCTATATTTCTACGAAAGATCAGAGGAGAGAGAAGGGAGCTCTTTGATTATTCCTAGTGTCATTGACTATACGTCACACAGGCTATAAAGAGAGATTAGCTTTTACTTTTTTTTCTTGTGAATTTTGAACTGAGCCAATTTTCCGACCAGAAATTATTTTATTATGAATCTATATCCTGATATACCCCTTACGATTACAACTAATTAAATGGGGAACCAAGTTTATCGTGGTCATGTTATATCAAATACATTTTCTATACGTTTTAAACAAATTTTGTTACATATAATGCTTAATTTTTTCTTTAACTAAATTACCACAAAAATAAATCTCGGCCAATGATACAGCTTCTAGTAGATATAATCCATCATTAGAATACAGAGAATAGAATAATATGAAAATTGTGTGAAATAAGCAAAATAAACTTCGATTTTTTCGGTCAAACTATTGAAAATGGTGTTTTATCAAATTTAATGCAGTCGCATACTATTGAAATTGAGGCAACACATATCTACGAATCCAATGTTTCCGTGTTATTTATATAGCAACCAATATCACAATGTGTCAACAATGTATTATATTCTAATTCTAAACTATATTTTAGATTGTCTCATTTCAAAATTATTTATCAAAATAACAAATGTACTCGTATATGTTATCAGTTGTATAAAATGTTTTAAAAAATATGTAATTTTTGCAAAAGTTTACCAAATTTGTAAAAATTTATGTGTTTTACCAGAGTTCCAGTTTCATATACGTTATAGGTGTGATGATATTTGGTTACTGCATGCTTCTTTAAAAAGTTTGTTTTTATACATGTATATATACATGTGAATGTATAATGCAATTATTTATGAGATCAAATTTTCTTTTATTTCAACAAAAAAAAATATGTTATAGTTGAAATTTGATAGAAATTATCTGTGTCATCACACATTTTGCGATATTAATAGCTTTACCAAATTTTTTTACTCACTTTGCATGATTAAATTTTTTTACTTCATTATGAACTAGAATTGGCACAATTAACTGCATTTAACATTGAATGAGAAGTAATGAATCTACACTAGGGGATTCAATATTATCTTTGATTCAAAAGTAGTTTTTTTTTAAATTTCAGAATCTATTAAAATGAACATGGAAGAATAAAAAATAGTAGTAATACAATAAATATTGAAGAACAAATAAACTATTTTCAAAGTATGTGTATGTTTTGAAGATTTACGAAACAGAAAAAATAAGATTATTTATTCACTCGTTTTCTCCCCCCCCCCCCAATAATCAGTAAGAATCACGATTTCATGACTGTCTAAAAATATTTGGGGGGGGGGGGGTTGGAACTTGATAATTAAATTAAACACAGGAATTCAAGTATGATGTCTATTTATTTAAAAAGTGTGTTTCATAAAGTTAAAATGTGTTTTAAAATTTTAGGGTCATGCTTATCGTTGGCAAATGTTGCTTGGAGCACCTAGTCCTGTCGGACTCTTAATCTCCTTTCAGGGATTTTTAGATGACTGTAAAAATTTCTACCAATGCTCATTGTAAAAAAGTTATTGAATTTAGAAAATAATAAATAATAGAAAATTACATTAAATAGCTAAAAAATTAAATTAAAATTAATAAAAAGCTCTTTTAAGAACTCGAAAAAGCATGAGAAAATGTAGTCTGAGAGTGGGCGGGGCACAGGTCATGCTTAGAAATAAAATCAGTTTTATAATTAGATACATTTCTATGGATAAACTCTTTTTAAATTGGAAAGGATATAAACTTACGGCAGGAAAATCTTGTAAAAATTCTGACCACTTTTTTTTAAAAAACATATGCTTTGTATTTTTAAAGACTTAAATAAAAATAAATTTAGAAATGCTCTTAGTAATTTGTAAATAATTGGCCGTATGATTTTTAACACAGAGAAATGCATCCCTTTTATTCCTACTATTAGTTCACTCTCCCCCTATGTATACATATTTATTTATATACTAGCTGTTACCCGCCCGCTTCGCTGGAATTTCATGATGTTTTGTAAATTTTTACTGCTTATATATATGTATAAATTATTGATATCTAAGTCCTGCATTAAGAATTCGATTGTATTGAAAAATATACTTATACCTGTAACTGTCGCCTGTTGATAAAAAAAGGGCAGAACTCATCTAATTTGTGTTTTCTAAAAATCTCTAAAATTGAAGCATAGAATGATGTTTGCTCTTTCGTAACTCAAAAACCAAGTGGATTCCCGCAAAACCAATTTTCGGTGGATCTCTACTCCGTAAATTGAACATGCAAGCCAAATTTCAAGTCTAAATCTAACAGGAAAAAAAAACAAAAGTTTTACTATCAATATCCCCGTAATCCCGTTGAGAGCCGTTTTCCAAAATAACCGCTCTTAGCGGATTTCAACTCAACAAAAGAAAAATGCAAACCAAATTTCATTATTATAGTCCTTGTAGCTCGAAAAAAGTAATTTTTTTTGTCAATACGTCCCAGTAACCCCCTGCCCCCCCCCAGAACTTGATTTGCTTAAAATACATTCTTAGTGGATCCCTATTCAACAAAAGAAACATGCTTAACAAATTTCAAGTATATGGGTCTAACAATTAAAAACATGAATTTTTTCTGTAACTCCTCTTGACCCCTCGCAACCCTCCTTAGGGGTCAATTTTCGTTTTACTCTTTGTTAGACGAACTCTATTCCATGAAAGGAACATGCCTACCAATTTTCAAGCAGGATGATCAAATAGTTTAAAATGGAAATATTTATAAATTACGCCTCTTAATCTCCCGAAATTAAACTAAGTAGTTCATATTCGCGAAACCCATTTTGTAGCGGTTCTCTACTTTACGAAAGGAATCTGCTTATCAAATTTCAAGACTGTGCGTCTAATAGTTTAAAAATGGGGATAATTATCTCTAACGCCACTTCTGGGTCTGTTTTCACAAAACCAATTTTGTAGGGGAATTGCACACTATGAAAGGAATCTGCTTAGCAAAATTTGAAGACTGTGCGTCCAATAAATTAAAAATGCAAAAAAAAAAATAATCAATAACGCCCCTTGAACCGCAACGCGGCCTAGGGTCGATTTTCACAAAACACATTTTGTAGTGTATCTCTATCCTATGAGAGGAATCTGCTTACCAAATTTCAAACTGTGCGTCTAATAGTTTAAAAATAGAAATAATTATTTATATCTGCCCTTAACACCCCTTGGGGATCAATTTTTCCCAAACCCGTTTTGTAGCGGATATTTACTCCATGAAAGAAACATTCCTACCAATTTTCAAGCAGGGAGGTGAAGTAGTTTAAAAATGAAAATATTTATCTAGTACGCCACTAAATCCCCCGCAACGCCATTTAGAGGTCTGTTTTCACAAAACCTTCTTATGGCTGATCTCTACTCTATGAAAGAAATCTACTTATCAAATATAAAAACTGTGCGTCTAATAGTTTAAAAATGGAAATAATTATCTATAACGCCCCTTAAGTCCCGCAACGCCACTTGAGGGCAATTTTCACGAAACCCATTTTGTAGCGTATCTCTACCCTATGAGAGGAATCTACTTACTAAGTTTCAAGACTGTACGTCTAATAACTTAAAAATCGGAATTTCTAACGCCCCTTAAACCCCCGCCCCCGCAAACAATTGCTGCTAATTTGAAATTACAAACAGACACTTCAATTTTATTTATTTGTATAGATATAGATTGGGATTATAATAACTATTGTTTAAATGTGACTAAAAATGTAAATTAAAAAAAAAAAGAAAGGATTAAAACTAACCGTAAAACTTATCAATTTTTGTTTCTTGCATTGCTTTTTGCTTATGAAGCCTTGATTTATTATTTTTAAAAGTGCATCCGAAACAGCCGATGCTCTACTTAACTGAACAGTGTGAGATAACTATCATAAAAAAAAATTATGGCACGTGTCAGCGTATTATCATGTGCGCGTAAATTTATTATGTCTCATGAAGAGCATCGGTCGCCAGTAAACAAAACAACGACTTCATTAGCTCAGCTTGGCGTTCATCTTGGCATTCAGTTTCACGTTCACCCGTATAGTTTCCGTTCCCGTAAGAATACGGGAATAAAATATAGCCTATGTTACTCCCCGTTAATGTAGCTTTCCATTAGTGAAAGAATTTTTAAAATCGCACCAGCCGTTTCCGAGATTAGCCGGAACAAACAGACAGACAGACAGACAAAAATTTTAAAAATTGTTTTTTTGTTATGAGTACCGTATATACTTTTAGTGCATTAAGTAAAAAGCTGCTAATTTGAAATTACAAACAGACACTTCAATTTTATTTATTTGTATAGATATTATCTTAAAATTTTCAACTCCCGTTAATAAAATACTTCCTATTCATCCATTCAAAGTAGGAATCGACTTAATTTTTTTTTATATTTAAAATAATTTATTGTAACGAAATAACTGTGTGAAATTGTAGTTTCTACTGTTGATAAGGTAAAAAATATTTCAATCAACCTTTTCGCTCATTTTGTACGCATTTAAATAAGGGAATTTATTTTTTATTCGGCATTTAATATAGTTATTTTAGTAAAGGAAACCATAAGATAGTATCGCATGGTTTCTTATCGAACGAGAATTCTTGCATTTTAAATTTTTATCTTTCTTTTTATAAGAAAACTTATTGCAAATTAGACATAGCTTGTAACATTTAGGATTTTTATTCCATCTAATTAAAAACTTTATCACAGACAGTATGTAATTAAATTGTTGACTAGTTCAAAATCCACTTTCATTTGGTAAAAAAATGAATCGCTTACTCAAATATGCATTTAGCAGTAATATGTAATGAAATCCTCTTTTCATTCTTTTATTTGGCATAAATATGGAAACGAATTCGGTCGAGTTTATACATTATTTGCATAGATATATGATTATACTATGGTAGGAAAAACTAATTTTTGTTTGAAAATGAGTTACTTTATAATCTGATTTAGCTTTCAAGTGTGAGAAAAAATATTGTTACTAGTTTATTTTGCTCTTTTATTTTTACACAGAATATTAAGTCATAATTTTTTTTTATTAAGCTTTTAAAAATTTTCGGATTGTATTAAAAATATCAGAGAAACTGGATTCATTGTCAGAGTGAAGATCATGGCTTCCGGTTAATTTATCATTCGACTCTTGTGCCCTTATGAATATATAAACATATTGAATTGTGTGTTAATAAAACAAGTATTTACGATTAAACTGTAATTTGATGACTCACAGAATGAGCGAAACAAATAATCGATTTAATAAAAATCTAATCAATGAATATTTATTAGCACAATGTGTATAAAATTAATTAAACATTGTATTTCGTAGTGCAGAACATTTAATATGAAAACAAGCATTTCACACACAAATCACTTTAATAAACGCTTTTTATTCTGTATCAAATTACTTACCCTTTCGACTTACAGTAATTACATTTTTGAAAGATCGCCTCTAAATCACTTCTTGGTTTTATTTGAAATACTTATTCATAACCTTTTGGAATTTCAGGTCATGAGTAATCAATCGTATTATTTAAATTAATCCAATATCTTTTTGTTAAAAACCCGGAGCTTCAAAAAACAGTCATAAACAAGAATGTGAGCGCTTTCTGCTCGTAATCGTATTACTTACCATGCAATTACATAATTCAACTTTTTATTTAAAAAATATCAAACAAATCAATAATTTAAAAAAATTTGTAGCATGTATTTAAACTTGCAATTTCGAAAAAGATGGTTATAGATAGTTTTTATCTATCCAATTTACTTTCCACAAGAAGCCAGCTTGCACCGTGCGAATACGTCTACGTCAACGGAGAAAATGAAATGTTTGGCATCGTATTCAAAGCAAGCGCCGATATTGGCGAGAAAATTGCTTTGCTCTGTAACCCTGCAGAATGTCATCCTCATCAAGTCTGATAGATAAAAGGAACAAACAAGGCCGGACAGGTAATGCGCAATTTCGTTGGCAGCACCTATTCCTACTTTTTACAGCCTTGGAATTCAAATTCCTCTGTTTTGGGGTTGCTATATTTGGCTCTCTATGAATTATTGGCTACTTTCAACATAATTAGAAAAAAAAAAGTGCAATGTATTGTATTTTTTGGATATGCTGTGTTGAGTGTGTGTTTCAGTATGTGTGCATATAATAACCTATTATAAATATTGTGCGTTTATTGTTTATAACTTTACTACTGAACAATTTCAATGTTTTTTCAATTTGTGTTTGAATTTTAAGATATAAATATGTTTTCATTGTTTATTTGTTGGATACAAGTTCACACACATTAGAAATATGGTATGTTTATAAAATAAGAATTAAGATTAAATTTTTAAAAATATTAAGTGAAACTGGAAAAACAAATGTAGAACTGTAACTATATTGTAGACTTAAAATAGAAGAGAAAAATATTTTAGTTTATTGATATATTTTTGATTATTTGCAATTTTTAGTAAATTTTTATTAATCTTTATAACATTTGAATCAGGTTTAGCAAATTTTTTTCTACAAAATTATACTACCCACAAAGCTAAATGATAGAAAACAGATTCTAAGAAACATAACTAGAAAAATATTGATATAATATAATAATTATATATATATATTATTCATAAAGAAAGAAAATTGTGTTTTATATTTATCTATATCATATTGACTGTTATAAAATGGTAGGAATTAGATGCTTTCCTTTTAAATACTGTTTAGAATTAAAATTATTTTCAGCTTATGCTAAACAAAAATTGACTTCAATTCCATATAATTTTTCAGTTAAAAAACAGTCCAAAATTATGTTTATATTGTGATTTAGCTAATATATAAAGGGTATAATTTATTTTTCAGTTCTGTTCTTACTTTGCTGAAAATTCATTATAACCATTGTTCTCAATAAGATTCATATTTCAGCTATGCTTAACGTGTGATTAAACTTAAAATTCTGTAGTATAAAACTGAAAGCATTTTTAAAAAATTATTAAAAAGTATAGTACTATAATCATTTCAATCATCAGTAGTATTGATGTACTTTTTTTAAAAAAAAAAATTTTAAGTAAATTTCATGAAACAGTATTATTATTTTTTTTTAGCTATATTGAGTAGAGATCATTTTAAAATAAGTTTTCAGTACTTCAAAATTAATTATTAATGGCAGGAAAATAATGATAAATTTTCAAAATACCTTAATGTATATTTTGCTTGGAACACATATTCCAGTAAAAACAAGGTTTTGATATAGGTTTTGAAAAAAAAAAATTTTCTTACAGAATTCTTTTTTTAAAAAAATAAGATTTCTAATAATAAGAATATATTATTATTATTACATGACAGTGGCTGTTTTCTTTCATTGAATTATAATTTCTTCAAATAAAAATTTGATGTATTGAGATATACAAATTAAATATTTGTTTTAAAAAATGAGATTGATTTTTCTTGAAAATTTTACTTCAATGAAGAAAAATGTATGTTTTTCTTCCTCCTTTTTTTTTAATTTGGGGGTTGTTATATTTTTCTCTTCTATTTTAAGTCTACAATATAGTTACAGTTCTACATTTGTTTTTCCAGTTTCACTTAATATTTTTAAAAATTTAATCTTAATTCTTATTTTATAAACATACCATATTTCTAATGTGTGTGAACTTGTATCCAACAAATAAACAATGAAAACATATTTATATCTTAAAATTCAAACACAAATTGAAAAAACATTGAAATTGTTCAGTAGTAAAGTTATAAACAATAAACGCACAATATTTATAATAGGTTATTATATGCACACATACTGAAACACACACTCAACACAGCATATCCAAAAAATACAATACATTGCACTTTTTTTTTTCTAATTATGTTGAAAGTAGCCAATAATTCATAGAGAGCCAAATATAGCAACCCCAAAACAGAGGAATTTGAATTCCAAGGCTGTAAAAAGTAGGAATAGGTGCTGCCAACAAAATTGCGCATTACACGTCCGGCCTTGTTTGTTCCTTTTATCTATCAGACTTATGAAAATGGCACTGAAGTCACGTGAACAAAGTCTAAGATCAACTCAATCAGTACACAAGCGTTTCTAAACTGAAGTGAAATGTGGAAAAAACTAGTGAATGTCGTCACTCGCAATGGTTTAGCTTTTTATATTTCTTAATTTTTTTTTTGTAGGATCTGTATTTGTTTTGATGAAAAGGGAACGGAATGTGCGGAATACATTGATTAGTTGGCAATATCTAGATTTCCATGTCGCTCCAAACGATCATCTAGGAAAATTGCTGGAAAGAAATCTCAAAATACTATCTATAATTTTAGAAGTCAATTTCAAATTAGTGTTTCACCTATAGGATTTCTATTAAAGAAAACGTAGTAAAATGTAAGTGTTACCATTTGCTTTTCTGAGAATGCAAAACTTTTATTTTTGGTGATTATTGTGGTAAATTTTGATGAAATTATTTTTTCAATAATGTGTGTTGCATAAGTAGAACTTTAAATCTTTTTTGAGCCAAACATTTTAAAAAGTGTTTTGATTCCTTTTTAAATGACTTTATAGCATTTTATTTTTATTCTGTTTTTTTAAAATGTCAATATACAAATCTTCTGCTAATCCTTTATTGTTTGTTTGAAATATATTAAATGAAAATACTTTTGGAAGAAACATATTGTTGATAAAAGAACATGTGTCACAATAAATTTTTTTTCGTGTTTAAGATTCCATTAAATACTTAATTATTAAAAATATTGTTTTTAATTACCGTGAAGGATATTTCCTTAAAAAAAATTCCATTAATCAATTTGAAACTGAAACATTGTCAAAATTTTCTTTTGTAAAATCTGTTGTATGATACTTATTAAACAAGAAAACGAAGTATCTGAAAAACATTTGTATAAAAAAAAAGGAAAACAATGAACAGGTTAATTTGGATTCTGTATTTAAAAATCTTGAATTAAAATGTTGAATGAATTGTGTTATGCGTGTACCCTTATTCCCCTGTGGTGCTAGAGCATACATTATACAATAGAACGTCATTTATCCGAACGTTTATTATTCGGAGAATCAAATATCCGAACGAAAGTCCGGATACGTTTTCGAATAGTGCAATGCTTAACAGTTGTTTCGCATGAGGCCAAAATTGACGGGAAAACCCAAGGTGAGGGATATTAAGGAAATTCAGTTGTGTGATTTAGAAAAAATCTGCACAGAATATTAGGTCAGTTTGTTTCCAAGTGAGGGGTGTATAAGAGCTCTTTTGTTGAGTTTTGTTGATGTAGAAACCTGGACGGCATGCAATGCAGAAGACTGTGTATTTGAAATGCTAAATGATGAGGAGATTGTGACTTCCGCAAGAAGAATCCAACCCTGTCAATGATGAAACAGAGGAAGACGATGACAACAACAACAAAGGTATCAAGGGTCCATCAAATGCTGAGGCATTTTCTGCATTAGAGACAGCTATGGAGTGATACGAACAACAATCCGAGCGGAGGCCTTGCAGTGAAAAAACAGTGTACAATGGTACAGAGAAAAATAAGTGATTATTTTCCGCAATAAAGGTAAAATTGTGACATTTTACACATATTTTGCTTTTTCTTCAAGCACGTTTCCTGCATGTGATGATTTTCAATATTCATATAGTGTTCGGTTTCATGTACTGCATGGATGGTGTTCTGTTTTTGGTTATCTGTATGGAGTCCGGTCCCAATTGATTTGGATAAATGATGCTCTACTGTATACATGGTTTCTTAAAATGGTACTTACCCATTCGCAACAATCATCAACTCTGTTAATAACTACCCAAATTGGCAAGCAGGTTTCCTATGTGTTGTACCTGCTGAATTTGCTGCCGTGTTCTTTGTTTCATATAATGTTGCAATAGGGTTATTACAACAATAAAAATAATTAAGGGTAATTAGGATAAGCAAGTACTCTTAAAATATTTTTCTTGGGTTTCTAAATTACTTTAAGAAGTGTTAAGTATTGAACTGAGGGTGGAAAAATAAGTCAAAAACTGAGTTCTTTGTGATACACAATTTCTTGGATATGTGCAGAATAAATTTGTCTTATTTAAAGTAATTTGTTTTCTTTTAAAAGATGAGATTTTGCATGTAGACGTTTAAAATTTGTTAAAAAATTAACTAATCAACTAATGCTATTCCTTAGACTGTCATATAATATTATAATTAATTTTAAAGTGATTGGTATAATATTAATTCTCAAATTTTAATATTTGCTATTTTTAAAAATATTTTCCTTGTTTTATAATATCAGTGACAATTTTTAAAGGACATTAATATTGCTAAATAATTTATTAAAAAGAATAAGTGCACTTGAAATAATATTTAAAAAGTTTCATATGAGTTAGTTTTATTTCGAAATAAATGTGATAGCATTTTTTCTGTTGCAAATCATTTGAGTTTCTTTATTTTTTGTGTTAGTTATTGATCAAATAAAATTAGGGTGGTCATTAGTCTTCCATATTTAGCACCCTATCAAATAATAACTATTAGAGTTGGTCATTTTGCCAGCAAAATGGTATTTTTGCCAGGACTGTGTAAAAACTGGCAAAAACCAACAAAAACTAGGAAAATTGGCTGAATTTAAAAATTGTTCAGAGAACAATATAATTTTGTACATAATACAATTGAGACTTCAATCAAAATATTAATTATAGATATTTCATTTAATATTAATTTCATAATTAAAACAATTTAAAATAATTTTCTTTGATGGAAGCAATTAAAATATAAGTATAAACATAATCTATTTTGTAAAAAAATTTATATGATTAGATAAGAACTGTTGTCTTTTTTTTCAATGTAATGCAGTAATGTTGTCTTTAAATAGTAATATGTATATATACTAAAAATGTTTAAACCTACAGTTTGTATATTCAAGATGCTAATAAGTAGTAACTTTATTAAAAACAAAATTGTAACCACCCTTTCCCTAGACTCCTCTCTTATTAACAGTAGAAAGACTTTACGCCCTCTAGCAGACTTATTTAAGAACCCATTCCCTGCATGTCCCTTTATTACATTGGGTCAGCCAGATTATAAGAGGGTGACCCAATGTAATAAAGGGACATGCGGGAAATGGGTTCTTAACTAAGTCCACTTGTTAATTAAAACACGTTTATTATACACAAAACAAACATTTACATACATAACTAGAGAGCTAACATTTAGATTAGAATTGAAAGGGATCGTAGCACATGCTCGTACGTTCTTACAGTTCCGAAGCTTGGCCATCATTGAAGATAGTTCAACTCACTAGAGGGCGCGGAAATCTTTCTACTGTAAAAATGGGAGGAGTATTAACAAAAGTTGGTTACAAAATTACCATAGAAAATATAGGTTTCAATTACTGCAGCAAATAAAGGCAAATTAATTTTTTAGGTGATATTCTCACCATTTTTCCATTCTCATCATGCAGACTGCACACCTAACTATAATTTTTGATCATTGTAAATGAGAGCAAATTATTTTGCAAAATGTTTTTCTCTGTGTTCCTTACAATGTTTATCACCAATCACCTGTTACTCCCACCCAACTGTTATCTACTTAAGGAACAGGTTTATTCTAAACTTGCATTGTACAAAATCTTGACCAATCAGGAACTGGAAAGAAACAGTTGCATACATTTTTGCTGAATTCTATTTCAAGATAAACTGAAAAGCAACATATTACCCATTTTGTTTCTTAAGGTTTCTTCTATTTCTAGATTTCTTGTCTGAGAAAAGTGCAAGGGTAACTCTGAAATTTTTGAGATACTCGCAGATAAGAAGTTACAAAAAAAAATTTATGGTTTGTTGTTGTTGTTGTTGCTAATCCTCCAGGGTCTGACGAAGTCAGACAAGATCAATTAAATCGTTGACTCTCAAAAAGTCCAGCACAAGAAAGGGATCTGTGTAGATATCTTTCCTTGTGAGATCCATACAACGCATTATGTGCTCCGCTCTGGGGAAGCCTGGAGATCTTGACACCTTGCACAGATGGAGAAGATCTTGTTCACTGAGAATGAAAGGCACTTGATGTGACCACTAGCAAGATGATAGAGTGTAGTCTGGGAGCATCTATCACACTTGAGGGCTAGGGCCAATTCGGGTCTATTACCTGCATACCAATGATGAGTGGGAGGCGCTCTCCACTCTACCAAATTTTGAGATTTTTTTAACGAGTATAATTCCAGATAGGTAAGGGCAGATGTAGAGGGAGTTGGAAGATTACAGCCCTCCTTTACTAGTTTGTCCGCCATTTCATTGTCATAAAGTTCGATGTGAGATGGGATCCATTGGAAATGAATATCATGGTGTAGTGATATATGGTTTAGTTTGTGTAAGATGGAGACACTGGTTTTGTCGCCAACAATAAACCATTTCAAAAGGTGTTGAAGTGAACTACAGCTATCAGAGAGAATCCAAAGATCACCGTAATTCTTCTTAGATAGAATGGCCTCAAGTCCCACGTCAATGGCTACTAGTTCACTTCTTAAAACTGAGCAAAAATCTGGATTGCGATACTTTAGGGACAATTTTTCCTATATATATAAGACATTTTGATATAGATACCACTACCTGCCTGGTTAGATATTCTACTACCATCAGTATAAATTTTGATTGCATCATGGAGGATGCTGTTAATGATCTCCAGTGCCAAATGTCTGAGATGGCTAGAGACAAAATTTTTCTTAATGACAGGTAAACTTAAGTTGAAATGGAAATACACCCTGGAGAGTCCCTCCGAAGGATTCAAGTTACATTGTTGAGAAAATGGCTCTACTTCACCAGAAAGAAAGTCCTTTAGTCTTTGCCCATTTACCCAGTTATTCAGCTACTTAGACATTTGGTTTTATTGGCTGAAGCTAGAAAGCTTGTTAAAGTATTTGACCAGTCCAGTCTGTCTATGAAATAGAAGAGGTTGTACATCTGCCTCAAATAGAACGATGTTTGAAGGGCAACTGTGCTTATGGTTTAATTTGAAAATACGAAGTATTTTAACACAGCAGACCTTTTTTTACTGACTTACTTCAAGTTGTTTAGCGTAGAATAAATTTTAGACAGAAGAGAAAATGGAGTTGACATGAGAACATTATCGTGCTATGATTTTCTATGATTTTAAAACTGGATTAAATCAAGAGGAATGCCTTCAACTGCTGCAGTTAGCACTTGGGGATGAAACTCCATGTAATGCTACTGTATTCAGGTGGTTTAAAGAATTTTGCAGTGGTCGCAATTCTCTTCAGGATGAAGAACACATAGGAAGGCTGCGATGGGCAGTAATCCCAGATAATGTGTCTAGCATAAGAAATGTTAATGAATGATAATCGCTGTACCTATTAAATGATACAGAACAAACTTAACATTAGATTCGCAGCCATACACAAAATTATCCATGAAGAATCTCATATGAAACCAAAATCTGAGCACCAAAAAGAGGAGTGTGTGTCAGTATCAATAAGGAAACCCTTAAATTGCTAAAAGATGGTGGTCACCACATAATTTCTAAAATTGAAACAGGTGATGAAATGTACATGCTATTTTTTGACGTTCCAACATGTCAGAAAAGTAAAGTAGGGGTCTTTGAAGATAGATGATCCCATGCCAACAACGGCGAAAAGACAATGAGCAATGGAAAAAGTAATGTATGTCTTTTTGTTCAGAAGTACAAGATTGGTCAAAGCCATCAAGTGGGAAGGACAGAAGACAGTAACAGTAAACTGGTATAACATTAAATATCTTCCAAAAATTTGCCAAGAAATTAATGTTAGGAGACTAATGTTTCACCATGACAATGCATCTTCTCATACAGTCAGGTTAACAGTTGAGTTTCTTAATCAAAAACAAATTAATTTGATAGAACAATTATTCTTATTCTCCAGAGCTAGCTGTATGTGACTTTTGGTTATTTTGTAACGTAAAAAAGAACTTATATCGATGTCTTTTTCATTCAGAAGAATAGATTGATGTGTCTATAAATACATTTTTTTCATCAGTTCCAAGAAATGAATAGTTTGAGGCATTTAGTCTGTGAAAAGTGCATTGATGCTGGAGGAGACTACTTTGGAGTATCTACCTAGGAGTATCTCAAAAATTTCAGTGACCCTCATATTTTCTTAAAATAATGTTATCAAGGAGATAGAAACCTAGAATCTGTTTGAGATTTTTTTCTTAGATTATCTGTGAATGGTAAAATTGTTGTCTAGTGTAAAAAATGTGGGCATATGCAAAGTAGCTAGGTTAAAAGTTCATGTTTCTAACTATGTAAAAAAAAATCTTCAAGTGAATGTGCGGAAGAAACTCAATGCTCTGATTCATTGATGGATTAAGAAGTACATCAGCCTCCACTTAAAATACAATGTGCAGAAGGTGATATTAAAAAATTTACTTCAAAAACCCAGATAAAGACAAAATGATGATTGATTTGGCCCTTGCAAAAATGTTTTATGCCTGTACAACATTCCTTTTGCAGTTGTGGTAAGCGAATCATTTAAAAATTTGATCCTTATCCTGAGACCAAGTTTTAAGCCCCCTTCACGTAAAGAACTGGCAGGCCCCCTTTTAGATGCTGTTTACAATGAAATGGATAGATTAGTTTGTAAAAACTTGAAAAGGGAAGATGGTACTCTTGTTACTGATGGATGTAGTAATATTCATAATGAACTGATAGCATCTTGCATTCAAGTTAATAGAGAGTCATATATTATATATGTTGAAAACACACTGAAACTACAAAAATTCAGCAGAATTTTTATATAAAAAAGGCAGTGTCATTCAGATTACTACAGAAAAATATGAATGTCAAGTTAAAAGCATTGTTACTGATAATGCTAAAAATATGGAGAAATGAGACATGAATTGGAACAAAAATTTGATAACATATGGTTGTGGAGCTCTTTGGCTAAACCTTTTGGGACAAGATATAACACCTTCAAGCATTATGAAACACATGGTAGATATTCACATGTATTTTTGAAATCACCATGCTCCAGGAGCATGATTAAAGGAATGCAGTGAATGTGTTGCACCTCCATTACCCGGATGTACTAGGTGGGGTAGTCAGCTGACTTGTCTTGAAACATTTAATCGAAATCATACATCACATGTAAAAATTACAAAGGAGCATTATGAGGAGATGGATTGAAACAATGTAGCTCATATATGGGATTTTAACCTTTATCAACAAGTGAAAGACCTTATGAAACAATTAAAGCCAGTAGCTAGTGCTTTAGCTCATCTGGAGAGTGATTCTGCAACAGTTGCTGATGCTTATCATGTATGGTGCGAATTTTTGAACCATAATGAATTGAAACCCCATTCTGCTGTGGTGGGAAAAAAAGATTTGAGCTAGTAATTCTAGATTTGCATATTCTTGTGTATTTGTTGTATCCTAAATACACAGAGGAGAATATCTTAATTATGAACAGAAGGAAAGGGCCAGAGAATGCTTACAAAAATTAAACCCTTTATTTATATTTTATGCTATAAAGTTTGAAATGAAAGAAAAACCTTTTCCAGATACATTTTTTGAAGATCAAGTGATTAAAACCATTGAGTGTTCATAAATGGTGGAGAAGTATAGCAAAAGCATGGGACATTTCTAAAGACTTTTGCAAGTTAGTTGCACATCTCCAAACATGCCCATCAAGTTCTGCTGGAATAGAAAGAATATTCTCTAATTTTTCATTTGCATGTTCAAAAACTCGAAATAGGTTGGGAATAGATAATGTTTCAGAACTTGCTTTTTGTCATGCAATGTTGAAAAAACAAAAAAAAATGTAGTCTGATGTAGAAAATGCAATTGAATTTGATGAGTTAACCATTTTATATGCAATTCTTTTGGTTATAAAAGTTATAGTTTACTATTGAGTTATACTATTTTTTTATATTTATGTTGCATACTAAGTTTGCCTATCTTCAAATTTCAATTGTTCTGATAGCATAGCAAAATTGATATTACTTCTCTGTGAAAACTAACTGAAACATAAGAATCAGTTGTTTAATAGTTACGACTGTTGTTTAATACCTTAAATCAATAACTTTATTATTTACTATTCTGTTTCTCGTATTCTGTATTCATAGTATTATCTAAAAAAGCAATCAAATTTAATAGCATTTAGATAACTGTTTCAATAATGTATTGAATATTATTCGAAGTAAAAAACATTACAGTCATATATTATTTTAGTTAAAATTTGTAAAAAATAAAATATAGTTACATCCCCATAAATAAAACATATCTATTTTCCCGGATTTTTCCATGGTTTTTCCCACCTTTGGCAAAAATGTGCCAACCCTAATAATTTTTAAAAAAGTGTTTTATTTACTATGCAAAAAGTATTTTTAGAGCAACTGATAGCTATCAATGTAAAATGAGGTACATTAATGAAATAATTAGTACTATGTAGAGCTCAGTTTACAAAAGAGAAAATCCTTTCATTAATTTCTGATTTTTCATATGTTTTCACCAGTTTTGCCATTTTGCAAAATTGCTTGATTGTTTTATAAAATCATTTAAAAAATTGCATGTTTTTTAAATTATATATTTGATATCTACATATATATTTTAAAGCTAGAAAATGTAGCATATTTTTTACAAAGATTTTTTGAAACATCGATTTAGATGACCGAGTGGTAGCATACCACCCTGCCATGTCACAGGTCCAGGGTTCAAGCACCTGGCTGGGTAGGGTCGACTCAGCCTTTCATCCCTTCAGTAGGTGGATAAATAAGTACCAAGCTTACTTGCCAACTAAATATTGGGGGTTTTCTCACATCAAACTAACCCCCTGACCGGAACATCTGTTAATGCACCTCAGTGCCCAGGGTTATGAAAACAGATGGGCACAGAGGACCTGGCCCACCATGGGCTGTTGCACCACTAAGTTTTAGCCTAGTTTGATTTAGATAAGAGCAAATGCTTCAAAAAATAAGATAGTTCTTCATAAGAAACACAATTGTGTAAAAGAATCTGTGGTGTGTTTGTAACTTATTGCAATGGTTGACTTCATGGGTCCCGTAACTAATAAATACCAAAACAAATGAAAATTTTGTGTACTGATTCAAATATACAATATTTATTCAAATTATTTAAAAATTACACTTAGTGTGCTCAAAATTTGAGTTTCTTTGTATTTTTTTTGCCCAATTTTTAAATTTTTGGTGGAGCAGCAAGCAACAGACTATCTTTAAAAATTTTATTATTAGATTTGGAGTTATGCGGTTTGCTAGATGAGCTATCAATCTCATAGAACTAGGTCTTCCAGGTTTTATGGTTATTTTTTTTTTATTTTGAATACTTTTGATTACTTTGCTCAATCATTTGCATGTGTTTTTGCTTATGTTGTCTCAGAAAATTTTCTTCTTAAGAGATGAGGACTTGTGTGTGTAATTTTGCTTTATAATCATTTTCAAATTTTTAGGGTTTTAGGTGTTTTTTTTAAAGTAATTTTTTTATTGTAGGAAGACTTCTTTTTCTCATCAGTTTGGCTTTCTAGGGAAGTCAGATTTCAGAATTGCAAGTTTTGGTACTTACATACTATCGCAACAAGGCCAACATTCAAGATAACTTGCCAAGTTGGTAATCCTAATTTCGCATGTATTGTGTGCACTGAATTGGCAACCATGTGGTTCCTTTCATATTATATTGCCAATACAGTTGCGATAATATGTAAGTACCCAAATTTTATATAGGTTTTCCAATTAAAGTGTGTAGATTAGGGGGTTAGTTGGAGAAGTTGGCAATTTTTTGGTGACTGGACTAGAAGCAGTCACCAGACTATCAATAGCTGTTCCAAAAGATTACAAAATAGTATTTTCCAAAGAACCCCAAATACCAAGAAGAAATACATGTAACAATTCTTGTAAAACTATTAATCATGGATTAGAATAAAGTTCTAATCTGTTATTTTTTTATAAAATAAAGAAAAAGGTTTATTTTTGTTAACTAGAGAATTTTCCTCTGAAGGAGTAAATTTTCTAAGTGCCATTGAGAAAAAGTAAAAACAATCTGTTCAGAATTCATTTTTGTGTATTTTTCTACATATAAATTTTACAAAGTAAGAATTTAATTGATTCTCACATGCTTATTAATCAAAATTTGAAGCATACTTATCCTCTGGTATAGTGATCCATCTGGTTTAGTGGTTAATGATGCTGACTGATGTGCCATAGGGCCTGGGTTCAAATCCTGGAGAAGGCATGGTTGTTTGTAAATATATAGTGCCTTTGTGGCGTGGGAGAACACGAAATATTTGTAGAGTTGCAAGTCCTCATGAGATTAGTGGAAGGGGAAGAGAGGTGGGAGGCCCTTGACCACCCACTATGGTGTTTTCCCTCAATTGGGGTTCAACTGAGCCAATTTGTTCTGTCACCTGAAAAGGGTTCAAAGCTATGGCTAATGACAAATGTACATCTAGCCCAGTGATTCCCAAAGTGGTCTATGACGACCTCCAAAGGGTCTACGCTAGCCAAAAATTAGTTTGGGGGTCCATGAGGTGCAAGTAGGGGTCTATGTGATACTGGCTCTCATTAAACTAGATCGTAACTTTAACTTTAAAAGAAAATTTATAATCACGTGTAAACCAAATTTTACCTATATATTTAACAGATTTATTTACTAAATTTAATGAGGTTAATTTGCATTTACAAGGTTAGAGCATATAAATTTTATTGAAACAAGAACCCTTTCAGCTTTTCTTTCCTGATTTAAGCTACCCTTTCAGCTTTTCTTTCCTGATTTAAGCTAAAGAAATATAATACTGGAGGTCCCGAATTTTTAAATTTCTCACAGGCAATCTATCAGAATGTTTTAACTTACATTCAATATTTAAATGCCTTTTATTCAGATTTTGAAACCAGGTTTGAGAAAACTTTGACTATGGCAATACCACAGTAGGCAATGAATTCATATGATTATATAGGAAAAAAAATTTCAAAATACAATAGGAACTTATAAGCACTAACGAAGATCTTAAAGTTTAGAAACGGATGCCAGCAATTTTGGCTTTAAAAAGTCAAATCTGTTATTTGTCTCGACTTATGGAATATTGTGAGGAAGTTTTTCATTGCTTTTCTTAGAGTAAAGGAATTTCAGTGTGGTTGCCAATGTTGAAAAATGAAAGAAAAAAACTGGACACTACTAAAATAGGAGATTTGAAATTAAACCAGACAAGAGACTTGATACCCCCCCCCCCCAAATGTTAAAAATTTGGTTTTGTAGGGTTAGAGATTCATCCCTCCCATTAAAATAATTTGTTTGTTGTTTAGTTAGTTTATTTAACAGTTTTATTTATTAATTAATTTTAATTTAATTAACATGTGCTTTTTACATTTTAAACACTATATTTCATTACAGTTAGGAATTTAATTCTTTTAAAGTAGGAGCAAAAATACCAGTGGTTAAAAAGAATTTAAGTTGATAAATTTACAAAAATTCAATATTAATTAAGCAGGGGTCAACCCCAAACCGAAAAACATGGCAAGGGGTCTATGAGACAAAAAAGTTTGGGAACCTCTGATCTAGCCCTTTACCGCAGTGAATTTCGTGAGATTTCATCTGACGCTGTCAGACAGGTAACATTAGCAACAATAACACTTTCCTCAAATGCTATCTTTTTTTACAGACTTTTTTAATATGATGCACATTCATTCATGTTTTTTACATTTTCATATGTATCCATCACTTGATTCCTTTTTAACCAAATGCATGACATTTTTGCAGATCATACATTCAACATTTGCAACAATCAATTATTTTATACATACACCACTGTATCACATTTTCCCTTTTCATTTCAAATTATAAAATAAACCTAAATCATACTTCTCAGACATATAAAGAACATGTGACCTTCTCAGAATAAAACCGCATTTCGAAGTGTAAGGTTGCCACAAAATGAAATTGTTATATCTCCATGAAATCTAAATAAACATCACTTAATCCAACTGTCCCCCTAATCTATGCAACAGCTGGTTTCCCTTTGATCTTAACTAGTTATTTTAGTGAGAAACCTTAATTTTTTCTTTTTTGTACTTTTTCTTATTTAATGTAATAATTATTGCTCCTCCTTTTCTTTAAAAATATAATAAATTTTGAAATATTTTCCTTGAGAAATCTCCATAAAAGTTTGAGACTGGAAGCTAAGCTGTCATGGTCTCAAGCTTAAGTCCAGTGTTGTTTCAATCCAATCAGGGGTTTGACTTCTGATTCCCCTAAAGAACCAGTGTTTGAGAAGCTAATGCATAATAAATCTGTTTGGATTCTCCTGTTGGTATAGTATGAAAGTTTAAAGAATGGTGCTGGACTTGGATATTGTTCTCATCACTTGACTGTAGTTAAATTTCAAAGTCCAACTACAATAGCCCTTGTATTGCTTCTAAGTGCAAAGTTAATGAACAGTTTTAACAAGGAAAAAATTGCATGGAGGTTTTTATTTTTTTAAAACTTAAATGGTGAAATAAATTGCTCTGAAAAAAAATTACACATTTTCCTATTCATTTAAGTTTTTTCTTTTCTGTGTCTTAGAAAATACTAATGATAAACAATTTACATCTTACAAATAACTTAACATCTTAGAAAATACTAATGATAAAACCTCAATTTATCGGAAGAACAGGTACACAATAATACACATTTTTTCAAATTTCCATAAAATTTTGTTACTTGTGCTATTGATAAAAATAAAAAATGTGCTTTGAATGCATTTGATTTGCGTTACTGATTAACCTTTGAAAATTTTCAGTGAACAATCTATCAGCTATGATTATTTTTCATTTGAGATTAAAATCTATAAAAGAGGGAAATAGGTGACTTTCTGAGCTTTATGACTGGTGTTGTTGAAGAACTTAAATAAAAATGACCTTTTCACAGAACTATGAATTTTCTTAAATTTCATTGTGTCATCCTTGTCATAAAACAATATCAAGGAAATAAAAACAGTTGACAATATTTGTGTTAATTGTACATTAGATCTCTATGTGTCAAAAATAGCAAAATAATGATTTCCTTTTAAATAGAATTGATTGTGGAATAATTTGTTGCATTTTACTTATGATTATGCTTGGATCCTTTTAGATGGCAGTCCATAATTTAACATATATTGTTTTATTTTTCAGCTCTTTTACATCTAGTGATTTAACATAATCTCCTGTCAGGTGTTTTTGGGACATGCTTCCCTGTGTCTTTGAATTTGTTTTTATTTCTTTTGAGAAAGGTGAAATATGTTTTAAAATCTTTTTGAGCTTTACTATTGAATTTCATTTTGTGTTGATAGCCCATCATTTTCTTTAATTAGAAGGGGAATATTATTTTAAAAAATCACCGTAATTACATCTATCAAAAACTTATATTTGTCATTTTCATGATTTATTTTAAATGGATATTTTTGTTGTTTTGGATTTTGACACATATTGAACTCATATTTTAAGTTGCTTATTTTACAGTTCTGTCTCAAGATGAGTAGGAGAGGAAACATGGCGACCAGACGCCTTAAACAAGATTACATGAGAATCATGAGAGATCCTGTCCCTTATGTGAAAGCCCATCCTCTGCATTCAAATATTTTAGAATGGTAAGATTTTGAGAGTGTATTCTTTGTTTATAATTCAGTATGTTCATGAATTTGGATTATTTGTGTTTCTATTGTATAAAAATTAGTTTTATTCTGCTTAAACATATTTGAAATAGAAAATCAATGCTATCAGTTTTATTAAAATTGATATTTTAAATGTGAGAAAATTAATTTTTTTTCTTTTGCAGGCATTTTGCTGTTTTAGGACCAGAAGATACTCCTTACAAAGGTAAACTGCATTAAATTTATAAATAATACAATAACATTTGATAAATTTATTTCTTATTTTTGAAATTTGGGGGCTGGTTTCTTTTTACACAAATTTTATAAAACACGTATGCAGAGTTATTTTTTAAAAATTGATAGTCAGAAAAGTCCACTCTTATTTTTGTTTAATTTTGCACAATTTAATTCTGTCCTGTCAATTCTATTCCTTCTGATGAAGTCATGTTTGTTTCATAGTTATGAAAATATGGCAGAAACAAAAGAGAACAATATTAAGGTGACAAACTGTCTTCCTTTTGAAAGCTTTTTAAAAAATAAAAAAGGTGTCTTCCTTTTTGATATGTTAAAAAAGATCATGTGTAGATTAAGACATTAAAGCTAATTTGTAAATCTCTAAATATTTAACAACAAATTTTTCATGATGCGAAAAAAATTGCATTATTTAATTTTATGTGGGCAGTAATTTTGTTGAAACTACAAATGGGTAGATAAAATAATTCTCAAAAATGCTATGATTGTCATTTTAATTTATTATTTTATTTAATAAACCAGCAATATCTTTTAATGAATTAGTAGCCTTCATAAATTCTTACTGAACTGAAATGCAACAATTAGTGAATATTTGACATATAGACCAAGATAAGCATAATTCAGCTTTTTTTTTTTAATTATCAATTTTATAATTTTCAAATATTATTTCATTTACAAGTATATGGAATTCTTGTCATGAAACTGTAAAATAATTTTGTTTTTTTTAGTGTGTATTTATTTGTGCTGTTTGTTTCCAGTTTTAATTACTAGTTTTTAAATTTCATTCCATCATAAAATTTTATAAAATCAATTCAATGATAAATTGAATATATCACTATGAAAAGAGGTACTATTTTCTGCAAGAATTTCTGTGGGAATTTTGTATTGAAGTTGAAGGTGGAACAATTATAATGAGTCATTTGTCCACCAAACAGCATTAGCAATCATCAAATGTATCAGCTTCCAATGTAAAGTAACATTTTTTAAAAAAACAAACAAACTTCAAATTATTCTCAAGTTGAAAAGCTAATAGCTACAATGGAGGAAACATTTGCATTTCATATAATTCACAATCACTGTTTTCATAGTATGGCTTGCACAACTAAATTATATTGGAAAAATTTTACAATGCTAAATTGAAAATGTGTCCTTACCAAATGCAAGGCTTTTATTAAATCAGTTTTTAAAAATTGCATTGACAAAATACTTAGAAGCAACAGTTTTTGCAATGGTTGCACCTGATGCTTCAAATCATAATGAAACTAAATTCAATGCAATACTTTTCAAATATTTTAATGTAACTAAAGGCATTCAAGTAAAAATTTTAAATTTAGAAGCCATTCAAAGTGAAACAGTTGAAATTTTGTAGTACCATCTATATAATGCAAACAATTTAAATTATGAAATTGTTGGACTAACAGCTGACAATACACCACAAATTTTGAGCATTGAGGATGTAAAGGGGTGGATTATGTGTATGTAAAGTTACACGATTTATATTCTGCTGGAAAATATTACAAATTGGTCATAATACACATATTTTATCAAAGCAATCAACTCTGAATATTGGATCTTGCCAATTGATATAGAAAAGAGGTGGGGAACCTTTTTTATACCATTAGAAGCCACATGTAAATTAAGTTGTAATAAAGGAGGCAATGAAGGTTGATGATACCTACCTATAAATGCATTTTTTATGAAATTATTATAGTTTTAACAATTTGGTGCATTATATAGAAATATTACAAAAAATTAATTCCTTATTTATTTATTATTTGACATAAAAAAGTTACATTATAAAATGTTTTTGTATTCATATAAGCTTAAAGACATGTTGTAACATTAATTATTAATTTTTTTAAATAAAATTACTATCTGCATTGCACGGGCTTTTACCGAGGGTATAACTTAATCCCTATGTTAATTTCCTCCTTTCTTTCTGATGCCAGATTTTTTGTGTGGGTGTGACGCGTATGATGTGAGTGCGTGTCATGGCTTTCTCGTTTAATGTTTTCAAATTACAAAATTTCACTACTATTTTAAATTTTGAAGTAAAATTATGCATTTTTTTAAATATTGACACCTATATTGATTCATTTTAGAAAAAAAATCATAAAATATGAAAAATATCATTATTTTGTTTAAAAAAAGTTTTTTTTTTTTAATTTATAAAAAAGAGATAGTTTTCGGCATTTTATTTTTTAAATTACTGATTCTAGATGATCAATGAACTTTTTAAAAATCATATTCATTTAAATGCATTGATATTTATTCATTTTAGAAGGAATCATAAAATAGGCAAAGTATTATTGTTTTGAAGGGGGGAAAATTCGAATCGTGACAAAATAAATGATGTTTGGTATTTATAAATTTATTAAATCACTGATTTCAAAAGAGAAAAGTATGAACTTTTTTAGTTTAGATGGTTTACTTATCATAATTATAAGAAATCCATACATAACGATTGAAAAATTTTGTTTAATGATTTACAGAAAACAATACTACTTTATTTAAAAAAAATATTTATTTAAAGAAATACATTTAAATGTATTGCAAATAAACTTATTTAAAATAATGATAACAGAGTAAAAATGTGATTAAATTTTTCACAAATATAATTAATGCAAAAATTCTTACTGTTACCTATTGAAACGACTGTTTATTTCTTTTTTGCGTTGTTTTTGAGTGTTAGATTAAAACAAAGTTACAAGTAAAAAAGGTAAAAAGCCTTTATTTACACATTTACAGTATAAAATTCAAAAAGAAAATAATGCTATGTGATAAAAGTATATTTCAGAATATTTCCTTATATTTTTATGATATATTTTTCTTATATTCCACTGTTCTTCAATAAATCAATCTTTAAGAATAAAAAAACTATCAGTTGTGATGCGTTATATGAATGAGCGTCCCACCGCAAATAGCAATGTTATGAAGGAATTCCCCTTTTTCTGCATCAGTGAAAGACTCAAAGCTATCTCAACCTTTCCCGTCTTCCAACTAACGCAAAGTGAATGACCTCGACACAATTGAGAATTTTTTTTAAGTTTTCATTTTATTTTTGAGGGCTTAACTTTCACGTTAAAGTTTTGAAATTTCACACATTAATTGCCAAGTCAAAGTACTTTTAAATAAAAAATGTACAAAAAAACTGTTTAAATTACTTCTCGCATAAACGGTATTTTATGAAAATCACAAAAAAAAAATTTTAAATCTGTAATTTTTAAGCAAGTTTTTCAATCTTCACACAGAAGTTGGACAACATTATTCTACAAATGTAAAAAAAAGTTTTGTACGATGATTTTGATAAATAACGAAGTTATTTAATGTTGAGTTAAAATTTTGAGTATTTTTTAAAAATCATAGAAAAAAAGTTTTCAGCATTTTATTTTTTAAATGACTGATTTAAAAAGAAAAATGCATGAACTTATTTAACACAAAATATCGTTTTAATAACATGAAAATAAATTCATACGCAATGATTTCGAAAAAGATTTTCATAAAAACGCATCGCTCTTAACTCAATTTTAAAAAAATCATAAAAAATAGAAAATATTATTATTTTGCAAAAAAATTATACTGTATCGCGGTGATAGAAATGATCTTTCCGATTCTGTGATTATTTTTTGTCTGATTTAAAAAAACAAAAATCGCATGGCTGTTTAAATAACGTCGAGAATACCGAAAAATTTCACCCTCTGTTCATTCACGACGCTAGGCGGGGGAAATAACTTGCAGGGTTTAGACAATTATGCGTTTTAAGGTTTTTAATTAATATCTTTTTAACTAATTACAATAACGGAATGAAAAATAGTTTACGTCCTATTCTCAGACCTTCTGAATATACGCACAAAATTTCATAAGAATCGGCCACATCGTTTCGGAAGAGTTTGGTTACAAACACTGTGACACGAGAATTTTATATATTAAATTAATTAATTTTTATTTCATTGTTGGTATTTTTATTTATGTAACAGATCTTTGAATTTTAATAAACTACATATTTAAATACCTATGCAAATAAACATTAGAAAGAAATGCAATAGAAAATAATAGTATTAAACTGACATAGCGACAATGTCTAAAATAATTTTAAAATCTGATGAAAAATTTAAGTTAGCGGGATATTTGTTTCTTGCAAATAAGTAATTGAATATTTGGATCAAGCTTCATAACGTGAAGCCTTAATTGATCCTCTAAATGAGATCTGCGATTTTTGTTCTTAAACTACTGTTTTTATTCGAACCTAAGCCACAATTTTTTCCAGTGTTAATACTATTAAAAGTTGAATGTGGTTTAGAATTGAAGATAGAATAATTTGTTGGATGAGGGAAATTGAACATGATATTGATGGTTAGAGAAAAAACAGGTTTATGTATGTGTTAAAAAGTTTTTAATTCTGGTAAAATAAATTAATTATTTACTTCTTATTAGTTCTCATTTTAAATTTCATAAAATTGCTTATGGATACACCTTTTTACAATATTATATTTTTTCACAAGAGCATTTTGAGAATTCAGGGTGTGGCTTAGAATTGGTGGTTGTGTAGATTCGAATAAATGCAGTAGTTTTGATTTTTATCTTGAAAAAAAATATTGACTTGCAGCAGAAAGTACTTCTAAAGCAGGGAATTAATTGACATGCTTGATCTCATGAGCATGGATATTCAACGGCATTTTCCAGATTTCAATTGTATCCTTTTTAGCTTCAAAAAAGGCTTTTAGTTTGCTATCTTCCCTCAACTCAAATAACTCTATTTGCAGTTCTGTAAGAGCTATGGGTATATCTACTAAATGTGGTTCAAATATCAATTTCATTGCAAGAGTGTGCTAGTCAAAAACTGAAAATCTTTCGTTATATTCTTCTACTAAAGAATCCAAGACACCTATTTATTCATGGAATATTTTATTTCACATTTCTGCTAGCTCTGGGGATGTTCTAAAGATATATCCAAACAAAAGAGCAATGATTTGAAAAATATTAATTTTTTTGGAACGCTTAGATTTGTCTCCACTTTTTATGTATAGGCTTCATCTTACCTTGCACGGACAAATGTTTAAATTGTTTTGTCATGATATTGGACAAAAATGCAATGTTTCTGCAAAATGCTTCATCGGACAGAGATTACATAATTTTCCTTGTTCTTGATAAAATTTTAAAATTTGTCTTCGTAAAACTTTTATCAAAATGGGTCCTTTTGATAGGCAACAAACCTTGCAATAGTACAGTGGTTATGTTTCCTCTTTTAGAGTTATCATCTGCCAAAATTCACAATAACACATTGCATTTACTTGAATATAGTTGACAATTGCAATAGCTCTACCCAAGGTGTCTTGTAAAATTGTAGATTTTGAGCAAAGATTTTGCTATTGCTGATATCTGTGAAATCATGTCAGTTTTTTCAAGCTTAATTTTTTTAAAAATAAATTAATGAATCCTTCATTTTTACCCCTCATGTAAAATGAGCCATCAGTGCTGACTCTTAACTCTGACATTTAATTGCAATCAATGACATATTTCTCCGAAGTTTTCAAAAATCTCAACTCCACAAGCTCTTCTATTTAGTGTACCCAGTGCAAGAAGTTCTTCGTAACATTGAAAATCGTTAGTTACAGCATGAATAAAATATTGCCAAGTCTTGAAACTTGCGCCGTCAGTTTTATCAGTGCTTCCATCTAAAGCAGGCATGTCAAACACGCGGCCCGCCAGTACATAGGTTGCGGCCCGCGAAGAAATTTTACAAAATTAATTACATTTTACAAAATCAGGTTTATAAGGGTATTTTTTTATTTTAAAATTCACATTTCCGTTAAACTTTTAAAAATTTGCAACATATTAACCTGTTATCTATTCCTGTTCTTTAAAAAATCCTATTTAATTATAAAAATAGCCTTTAAATGCAAATTTTTTTTAATATTTTATTAAATTTTTTCTCATTTAATTTTACAAAAATAAATTATTTTTTAATAAAACTCTAAATGCATTTATGAATATCATTTGTTATAGAGATCGCATTACGATTGATTCATCGTGTGTGTGACTTTTATTTCTCTTTGAAGAGTCCAATCGGCTAGAGACGAATAGCATGACTAGAAGCAGTTGAAGTATTATTTTTTTAAATTTAAAAACCCTAGAGATTACCAAGACAAAATGTAGTGCTTAATCAATAGTTTGTGAATGAAAGTGGATTTTGGGTTTCATTCATATTAAACTAGAAAGTTATTTAATGGAAACATAGTCAAACTTCTAGAACAAAGTAGAAAATGTGAACTGACAATGAATACGGGAGAAATGGGAACTGTAATGTTTTTATGCCCAAAGCAAGAATAATATATTGTGCCTGGTCTGTGAAAGCTGCAATTCAGTTGCTAAGGAATATGATTTTAAAAGGCACTATGACACAAATCTAAGAACAGTCACAAATATGTTGCATCAGAGCTTCATTGGTACAAGGCTGAAACTCATATGACTCGAGTTTGTTACCTTCTGTGACCGCTAGGCTACCGCAGCCACCTAAATTTGTTGAAGACAATACAACTGCAGTAAAAACTAGTTATATATTATTACTTTTTTAATCGTAAGCACAAATCGAAACCATTTACTAAAGAAGAATTTTTTCGTGAATGCTTAATTAATGCGGAGGAATTTCCGTATTTACTCGAATCTAAGCCCCCCCCCCCATGTTAATGCTGCTGAAAATCGGGCGCGGCAAAGAATTGAAGGAAAAGAAATTTGTTGGATAGGGGATTTAGAGCAATTACGAGAGCATGCATGTAATTAAAAGTTTATAATACTGATAAAATAAATAATTATTCCTTTCTCATTAGTTCTTATTTTAAATTTATTTTAATTTCGTAAAATTTGTTATCAATAAACCCTCTTACACTATTTTTAATTTTTTACAAAAATTTGTTGAGAATTTGGGGTGCAGCTTAGAATTGATGGCGGCTTAGATTCGAAAAAAAAGAAGAAAAAACAGTATTAGGTCCAGCACAAACAAAAAAATTTAGATCTATAAGTTTAAGTCAAAATTCTGTAACCAGCAGATGTGATGAAATAGTCATGAACTGGGTCAATTCGAATCCTGTATTGTGCATAATGCATATTTTTGATGCATTTAAAGACTTTTAAGACAAAACGTTCCTTGGAAAAAATGTTGGTTTATCTTGCAACTGATAGCGCAACTACCGTGACCAGTATTACTAAAAAAGCAGCGAGATTAAAAGAAACAAACAAACAGCATGGTAATAATAATTTTAAATATTTTCATTGTATAATTTCATAGCAAGTACTGTTCTTGGGTATGAACTTGTATATGTTGGACATGTTTTAAAATAGTTAGTAAAATTCTAACTATACACCAGGATGTAGACTTTAGCATTGTCAATTTGCTTCATTTTTGGAAGATATAGAATGGATATTTATCGGTCAACCATATTATTCGAAAGTTCAATGAATTTCGAGTCATAAAGTGTTAAAACGATTTTTTTAATTTTCTGGATAAAATTATTATTATTTTTTTGGAAGCAAAGAAAAATTATGAATGTGCTGAGTAAACAGATGAGAAAATATGAAAGAAGTAAACGATGTTAAATTATATGATGAGAAAAGATAAAAGAAGAAAAAGATGCTGAATTAAAAGATGAGAATAGATGAAAGAAGAAAAAAAAAAACAGATTCTGAATTAAAAGATTAAGTATCAAATGAGAAAACCCCTGGCTTTCTCAGTTGATCTTACAAGTCAACTTAAGTTTCAAGGCAAAAACCTTTTTGTTACAATGTTATTTGATATTAACGCTTTCAAACAAAAATTATTACAAACATAAAGAGGAAATTTCTCACTTTGAAAGCTTTCAAAATTTATTGATTAAATCACTTAAATCAAAATTTACAGAACATTCTCACCAAATTGAAATCTTAGGTTGTTGAATTGTTTGATTGAAAGGTCAAGATTAAATGATAAACATTTATCATCATTTTTTAAATATTACATCAGCTCAATATGTTCAACCAAGTTTTGACGGCTTGCATTTTGAGAAAACAAACAATATTAAATATCTTATAAAAGAAATATTAAATTGTATTTCGTAATACAACTTTTTTGTTTTTTAATAAAACATATAAAACATCTATAGCTTAAAAAATGAAATGAAATATTAGACGACTATATATGTATAATATGCAATACATTGATTTTTATAAATAAAAATATAATCATTCTAAAAATCCTGTTTAATTAATTTTTTTAACATTGAAAACATGCGGCCATCAACTTAACATAAAAAAGTTCATGTGGCCCGTGATTTCAAATGATTTTGACATGCCTGATCTAAAGCAATTGGAAAATAAATATATTTATTTTGTTTTATTGTACACAGTTGCTCTGTTGTCTTTTCAGCTAATTCATGCTGTCGATCTATTATAGCTCTTCTTGAAAAGGGCAGTTGTTTGTTTTTCGCAATTTTTTCTGGATTTAACATACATTCATACTGCTTCAACAATACATTCTTTAATTATTTCTACATCACTAAATGATTTGCTTCTTTTTTTCAAGTATATATGCTATTTTGTAAGTAACATCAGCTGCAGAGGTATTTTTCTTTTCAAAAGCAATAAATGATACTTGTTGATGATGCTCTTCTTTTACAATTTTTGAAGTGCAGCTTTTTGAAATCCACCTTCAAAATTGAAATATTTTTGTTCTTTATCAGTCAAATAGTGTTCATTTGCTTTGTTCAAAGTAATTGAAACGAATGCACAACAAGCACACCAATTTATCTTTCACAGAAATAAAGAAAAAATCTAACTTTCACTCTATATTAAATGATCTACATGCTGGAGAAAAAGCAAATGTCAAACAATTTCACAATGAAAGCATATACTTGCTAGAAATACAATAATACTGTAAAACCACAGAATATGTAAAACTAGCTAGATTTCCTCAATGGTCATTAGTAATACAAGACAAGTCTGTCACCAGCACATTACCAGGATAAGTCACAAATGTCTTTTTTTTAGTACATAATTATTGTATCTCAATCAACTGAAACTTATAATAAGACATTTAATTAATGTTTAAGTGCCATTTGTGAAGGGGAAAATATTGCATTTTAAGGTACACAAAGTCAGTCACAACAATAGTAGTAAGAAAATAGCTTCTGTATAGAGCTCATATAACATGTCTGGTAGAATTGCCATGTTGCAGTAAATGGCATTCTTACTTTTTGAAATTTACCCCTGGCAATTCCCACAAGTAGTCATTGAAGCATACATACATTCATGCTTTTTTTTTGTTTGTTTAGTTCTATTGATTTGCAGATTGTTATAGTTTATATAATTATGCTTATTAGTACAAGGGCTAACTTTTATGAAAGCCCCACAAGAAACTCATGGAGGTTGCGAGCTCCCTGCCTTTAATATAAAAATATTTATAAAGCAATTCATTTATATTTTAGTCATTTTACCATTCATGTAGCTAGTTTAAAACAATTTTGTGAAGAACCAAATATTGACCACAAAAATATTTTTAGGATATTTAAAAGTTAGCTGGGCTTGTTCTTACACCTGCTCTAGAGATTGTTCTGTACAAATTTGAGCCTCTGAATTAATATTTTTTAATTTTAGATGGGTCCTAAAATCTTGAAATTATTTTTCAGAATTGAAATATCTGAAAAAATTACTGCATTTTATCTTATTTTAATCATGTATTTTTCACAAAACAATTCAGAAGTTTGAAGGTGAACAGATTTCAGCTACTGAAATGTCTTATTTTAATTTAATTTATTCTTCGATATAAATCTCAATTTGGAGGGGGGGGGGGAGAATTCTTCTGTTTTTTTTAGCTATTAATGATTTTTAAGCTACTGAAAAATCGAGACAAATTTTAGTATTTTAGCTACAGGCCTTGATGTGAAATTCAATATATGAAAAATTGCTCTTGGACTATATTTCTATCATTTTGCTAGAAAATGATGTTAACAAAGATATTTAATCAAAAAGTATTCATATTTAAATAATTACCATTAAATCCTCTGTTTAATGCACACTTTTAACACAAAAAATAACCTTGAAATTTCCGAGTGTGCATTATATGCCAGGTATAAAAATGATAGCTAAAAAAATTAGAGTAGAACAAAAAAATTTGATACTTATCAAAATGCTGTTTATTTAAAAGAAATGACATTCCTTATGAAAAAGGCTTGTAGTTCTAGAAGTAAACTACAACAACCTGGGATAATACCTTGAATAAATTACTTCAAAAAATAGGAACATTGCATTCATAAATTTCAGGTTTCTTCTGGAAAAGAAAGTGTGTTATATGACGAATATACCTAAAAACTTTAAAAATGCTCTTTCAAAGTATAGGTGTGTGTTAAGCACCTGCTTTTACGATAATCATGCGTCATGTGCTTACTATATTTTAATGCTTGTTGTTTTGTTATTGTTGCAAAGTATGTTTTTTTTATATATATATAATTTGCAATGCAGGGTTCTTAATTAATTTGTCTCCCTTTTCACCAGAAAAAAAATTGGGCATCATAATAGTATCATCTAATTTTATAGGAAATGTTATTTTTAGAAGCTATCAAGCAGGGAGATTAAGGTTGAGATAAGAATTTCATATAAAAAATAAGTTGTACTTCTGCTATGGTAACCAACAGGAAAGTGACTAAAAATATGTCGAAAAAGTATGCCTATAAATTAATTTAGTTGCAACTTGCATTTACTTCTCTTTTCTGTTAAGTTAAATTTTTTTCACCTTTAGTTGATGCTTGCTTTTATTAAAATTTTCATACTCAGAACTTTGTTTATTATTTAAAATGAAACTATAGTTTTTAGTCTGTATAAATTTTCTCTGCTCTGGAACTCTTAGAATAGTTAAGTGTATCAAAAATTAAATTTTAAGCTTCATATGCTTACCATGTTCAATTACTAATAGTATTGAGGTAGTTCTTTGTTATTCATGTCTGAGAAACTTTATTTCTGTTCCAGTTTTACACAAAATTGTTTCTTCGAAACCCTTTAGCTAAATTAATTTAACTGTTATAATTTAAAGAATCAAAAGGTTAACTGCAAAAGAATTAAACTACTCTAGTGTGCAAAATGAAGCCCAGTAGCTGAATGGTAATGTATCGCGCTTCCATGCCACAAGTCCAAGGTTTAAAGCCGGACCTGGCTGGGCAAGGTTGACTCAGCCTTTCATCCCTTCTGTGGGTCCATAAATGTGTACCAAGCTTGCTTGGGAACTGAACACTGGGGGTTTCACGCCAAACTGACCACTTGATGGAAACATATAATGAAAGGAGGCAACATTTCTCATTCTATATTAATTTATTATGGTGCTTGCCACACATCGGCTTAGTGTGTTTACATCTCTGAACGTCTGCCAGGCCAGATTCTGAAAACTATTCTAGGGGTGTCCATATTCTGTTCGGGGCCCATGGTCAGGTTTACCACAAACATCTGCATATGCACCCCAGCACCTGCGGTCTCATAAACTGAGATGGGCATAGTAGGCCTTGTTGGGCTGTTGCGCCACTGACTTCAGTTTAGTGTGCAAAATTTAAGGAACTTTTTCAAATTGCACCATAAAGCCGAAAAAAATCAGCAGACTTGAAATTCACACTAAAGAGCCACTATGTAACACTTAACACTTGATGAAAGTATAGTAGCAAAAAAAATAGTATGCATACATTATGGAACAAAACAGAAAAAGACTATTTACAGAATGGTATTAATAATAAAAATAAAACAAGATATCAATCATTGGCATGGCCAAGTAATTTTAGCGCGTTTTTCACATGTTGATTTTACAATAATGCAACTAATGAACTTTTTACTTACAAAAGTCGACCAAATGCCGAAAACCCGAGGTCAATCGGTTAATTATTGGCTGAGAAAAAGGTACAACAAAATATGGAACGAAGACTATGATGAAATTTGCGTCCTAATAGCGCTTTTTTTACACTACGTAAAAAATGCGCTAAAAAAACATTAGCTATGAGGAAAAACCATGAATCGAAGCCTTTTAGTAAAAGATATGACATCTCCTGTAGTGATTGCATGACAATGTCTGTTCATATTCAATACCAAATTATCCAGAAGTTCTTGAGATAAGAATTGCCACTCTTCAACTATTTCAACTGTCTGATGTTTTCTTAAGCATATCAACTTGTTGGCAAATCCATTATTCAGATATCCTCACTTTCTTAGAAGTTCCTCAGCAATATAGAGGTCTTGTGTGGACATTTGTCTTCTACAACAAAGTCTTGACCAATGGTACCTTGGAGCAGATACACATGTAGGTGGATAATTACATTGCAGTAATGATCACTGGTTAATGAACGGCTTTGGAAAATATGAAGCTCCTTTTGTCCATTCAACATAATGCCTCCCCACATAAGTAGTCCAACCCAACAATCTTTCTTTTATGTTAATAGGATAAAACTGTGTTCATACTGTATCAACTGGCACTAAAAATCATTGCTCAGACTGAAGTGACTCTCATCAGTAAATAGAACGTGGCTCCACTGATGAGATTACCAGTATTTTTATTCTTGACTCCTACTGTAAATGATGCTGCTGATAAACTGTTGTTAATGGTATGCATTATTCAGGATGACTGGGCCATCTTTATACAGACATCTGGCCACAGTAAACTAGGACACCTATCATTTGGTTGTCATATGCAACTACTGAGCAATATTGTACAATGTCTTGTTCCGGTCTCTTTTTGCCTGCATAAGTATATACTGGTTATCACTTATGCCATTGCTTTCTCCGACCAAACACTGCCAACTTTTCTTCCAGCTGTACCTGTCATTTGGAAGGCTTTTCAAGCTCTTGAAACCGCATTTCATCTATTCCAAACTGTTATGCAACACTCATCAAATATACCCCTCTTCAGGCTTGCCGATCATATGTCCATCCTGATGGCTTCTTATAACAATTATGTGCTTATGATTTCACTTTCATTTGTAAGAAATTTCTTGCAATTCATCTGTCTACCTTGTTTTGGCACTGAACATGTGCATTCTACATATTTGGGTGTCAGGAAGTAAATTTTTGGGTGTACCCTCTGATGTTAGTGGTCAAGGTAATGGACTCGTGGCTAATGTGTCATGAGTTTGAGCCTGGTACTGCTGAAGATCTGCCATGTAAAGGGGCGATGCATGTTGAATCTGTTGATGCTCATATGTCCTCCCATTGGTATGGTTAAGTGATGGGGTGCCAGCTCAGGTGTCATCCTCGGCACTTGACCATAATTCAAAATTACAAGGTCTTTCTCCAAAAGTCCTTGAGTAGCTGAATAGTGCAACATTAATATTGACTCACTCTCTCACTGATGTCATGCTTATATTCGCTTGTGCATCATTTTTCTATTGAGCTGTATTTTCACTGTAATGGTTATCAAAAGCTTTTTCAACAATATCATGATTGTATGCTGAAAAAGGCATTTGTTGTTTAAGTTTTGCATGCTAGTGTATAATAAATATTAATTAAAAATTTTAAGGGGTAATTCCTTAGATATCTTACAGTAAAAATGCTCAAATAGAATAATAATATTTTTAATATTCTTTTTTTTTAAATCACAAACATTAAACATTTGAATTTTTTTTCAAAATTAAGTGTATTTTAGATTTTTATAAATAGGTTTCTAATATCCTCTAAAATAATATTTACAAACATTTTTTTCTGAAAGAAATTTTTCCATAATTTTTAAGTAATTTTTTTAAAATTTGATAGTTGTTATGGGTAATTATATTTTAGTGTCACTTAGGAATATATATGTAGTGAGAATTTCTAATAATATCTCTTATTTGTATTAGGTGGTGTTTATCATGGTAAACTAATTTTCCCTGGGGAATTCCCATTTAAACCACCAAGTATTTATATGATAACTCCTAATGGAAGATTTAAATGTAACACCCGACTCTGCCTCAGCATTAGTGATTTTCACCCAGATACATGGAATCCAGCGTGGTCTGTTTCTACCATTCTTACTGGTCTCTTGAGCTTTATGGTAAAAATTAAATTAGTTATTATTCTTTCATTAAAACTGAACAGTTATGCATATTTGTGATATATGTGTTTTAGTGCAGTATGTTCCAGGTATCAACTCCATACTTATTCCATTTAATTTCAATTGCATCATATTAACATTTAAGTCTAACAACTGGGAAGAAATGGTGATTGTTATTATTTTATTTAATGATTTTGGGGATTTTTAATTCATTGTCTTTAGTATTTATTTTAAAACTAATGGCTGTTGCTATAATTTAATTTGAATTGAAATTTTTAGAACATGAACAAGGAGTTTTTTCCTGTATATGTGCTGTATGCTAGAACAGAGGTCAGCAACCTTATAGCTGTAGTGTGCCAAACCAATCTATTAATATGATACAGGGAAATATACTCAGTAATAAAAGCTCAAAGTAATTCGACTCCTGTGGTTATACTATACATGCAGATTCAGGGAATGAAGATCTAAAATATAAATATTTAGACTTTAAGTGAATATAAATTATACTCCATTTGAAGATATTTATTGATATCTGAATATATGTCCTTTGTAAATGGGCCATCTGTGAAATGTTTTCTTTTGACACCCTACGCAATGACAAAACTAAACTCAATCACTTTAAGTTTGGTTCTATTTCTTTGACAAAGGATGTTACTTATATCCAGAGACAGCTTTTTTATAGCTCTTTTTCTTGTCAGCATTCTGAAATGTAGACTAGTGTTCAATTTGAAAATATCTTTGTACACTTGACATGAGATATATGATGCTGTTGGGCCATAACACACATACAGCTCTATGTTGTATGAATCTGTATTCACTTGTCCAAGATTCCATGTATTATATCTACATAATCTCTGTATCATTAAAGTATTTGAAACCTTCCTTTATTATCTTTTAGTAGAAAGTATCTTATTAACAGTGACTCACATACAACTAATATTATTCTCCTTGGATCATTAATTGAATATTCCATGGTAAAGTCAAAATCTATTTTCAAAAGGGGGGGGGAATGAAATTAGGAATAATTTTTGGTAGTACTTTTTTAAACAAAAATATGTTTAGCATTATCTTGTTATATTGATTTGATTTATTTTAATGTTATTCCACTATTAATATTAATTGTTGAATTTTGAATAGGAAGATTCTTTTTAATTACGAGGGTTGTCCAGGAAGGTTTTTGGCATAGCTAAAAAGTGAAGTATATCATCACAAAAACTTTATTTGCAAAATCACAGTACTTCGTTTTTCAATGTAGCTGCTGTAGCTGGCAAAGCTTTTATTGTAAGTGTAGAATCTTTTTTAAATTCTGATGTTATACTCTTCAGCCATCAAAGATTTGAGCCAGTATGTCACTTCTTGTTTGAAATCATCATTTGCAAACTTTTTTCCACCCAAATACTCTTATAGTTTTGAAAGTGAGTGAAAAGCACTTGGTGCCAAGTCAAAGCTGTTAGGAAAATATCCAAAAATTTCCCGCTTAAGATGTAGAAGCTCTCACTGAGGCCGGACACTCTCATGAACCAAAATTTCTTTGAAAACAATATTCAGTGCTTGTTGTTATGGATGGCATGTTGAAATAATTGAAGATTTTCAATAGTCCAAATACTATATGCATTTAAAAAATGGAAGTCTCTAAATGCTTAATATTTAGCAGGATTTTTGATGGACGCAGCCATTTTGAAAGGTTGAGAACAGTCAACAACTTGGCTCACACTAAAGTGAGGAAAGAAGGTAACTTGCATGCATGCATTTGTGGTGATGGGTGTGATACACAATCCTTCTTTTCTCTCTGGATGTGACCCTTGTGATAATATTTACAGGGAGCTAATAATTTTTCTCTTGCTGTTGCACTAGAACTTTCATTAACTGCCCTCATATCACTACATGTCATGCTAGTTTTTATTTCTAATTATGTAAAAGGGAACAATTTTCTTTTCTCCAATATCATATAATATTCATTTTGTTGTTGTTTGATAATCTTAATTTCTCGCAGAAATATTTGTCTTCCAAGTACTGTTGAATATATCTTTTCTTGTGTGATAGTTACTATATAACTTTTGTTTAATACATTTTGTAGGTTGAAAAGAATCCAACTTTGGGCAGTATTGAAACATCAGATTATGAGGTAAACTATAAAGTGTGAATTATGACTTGTGTGAAATTAGATTTGTCAATGCGCATTTTTAGGATAATGGCCTTTTCTGATTATTTATTGTATATTTTTCAATCTCAGCTTGAATAATTACAAATGAAACTATTGTTAAATTTGAATGTTATAAAATATAATTATTTCTAAAAAAAAAATTTTTTTTTTTGTTCCCTTCTAACAGAAAAGATTATTAGCCACAAGAAGTTTAGAATTTAATCTCAAAGATCCAATATTTTGTGAACTTTTTCCTGATTTAGTTGAAGTAAGTTTTTTATTGATTCATTAAAAAGTATCAAAATATAATTTTTTGTTGAAATTTATATTTTAAAAAAATTATGTATCTGCTATTTCAGGAGTCCAAGAAAACAATCAATGAGCTCAAACTCTTAAATAATTCTAGGAACTCTGAAAACCAAACAGATTCCAACAGTGATGTGCAAAACTCTCCATACCAAAAGGGACAGGTTTTATTTAGTGCCCTCACAAATGTAGCAGTAATTGTTGGTTTTGCAGCATTTGCTTACACTGTGAGATATGTGCTTATGAGTATTATAAAATGAATTGACTTACAAAATTGTCTCAAAGGTTTTCTAATTATGATATCTAGAGAAAATTATAAAGATATATATATCATCCTGTTTATTTCCAGAACACCATATCTTTTCTAAAAATGTTTATTTTTGTTATATTTTCTTTTAATTAAAATTTATCTGATGCCAAATAATGAAGAGGCTATTTGTTATTTACAAATTGGCTGTTGTACATTTTGTGCAAGATATATTTTGTTAGTATCTGTAAAGTTATTTAGTTTTCATGGAATTCACTGGTAAATGTATATTTATTAATCAGTAGATTCTTTTTTCTTACTTTTTGTTGATAACTGTATAATTTCAATAGTTCAGGAAAAACTAGTGACATTTTTTATTATTAATAACAAAAAACTTATCATAAAGTTATAATTAATATTGATTTTCATCAACTTAAAGAAGCTATTGGTATTTGTAAAAAAGCAGGAAAAGAGCAAATTTATTTCCATTGTTAAGACTATAAATTTGTAAAAAGTAAAACCCCAAATTGACAACTGATTTTTATGTGAATATTGGAAGCAATATATGTTCTTCTGAACTTATTTATGTAAATACTTGAAAATGTGTATTTCATCTCATGTATCCAAGATGTACTTTATTGTATAATAGTGTACTTGAATAAACTAAAATTTGATTTCAGAATACTGTTCAAAACAATGTATATTTTTTTATTTCTGTTGTATGAAATTGTCTTATGTTGAAAGGATTTTTTTTTTTGGCTATACATGTGATTATGTATCATGTATTTTAAAAAGAATAACACTGAACAATATTTAAATAATGAAGTAACCTGACCCTCCATTTATGCTATGCTCTTTTAATGAGACTCTTTTTATGCAACAATGTAAAACATTATTAATATGTTCTTTTTTTTCCCATATATATCAATTTCTGTGAATTTACACAAATAAAAAATCTCATTGTTTTTCTACTATCTAGTTTGTGCTTGAACCTTGTTGAGTAATCATATCAAGTGGCCAAGATAACCAAATGGTCATGGTTTCAAGATTGTAGCTGATGATGTTCAATATGAGCCATGTGTTAGATTCTTTTTTCAATTAAGAATCATCATAATGGAGGTTACTGAATGATAAATATAACAGAAAAGTTGTTGGATGGTGTGGTATGTACCTATTTAGGTATTCTTTTTGTTTGGCCATTGTTCAGAATTTAAAGATATGTCACCAATAGCCCTTGCATTTCTCTCACACAACATTTATTTGTAATTTACATTTGCATATATATTGAGCACATCAGAGCTATTGAAGTTAGGTCATAATTTTGTTAAGTATTGCTAATGGCCAAATTTTAAACATTTAAATATTTATTATCAATTTAGTAGCAATATCTTATACAATTAATTGTAAAAAAAAAAAAAAAAAATTAAATACTATATAAGTGTATGACTTTTGTTGTAATTTTATCACAAAAATGACTAATTAGGAGTCATTCAAATTAAGAAAATTCTGTATGTTGTAGTGAAAGATTTAAGTCAACTTGAAAGATGAAACCTCAGAGCAGCTGCTAATATTTATTGAAATAACGAATCTATTATCTGAACAAATCAAGGAAATGAATTGGAGTTTTGCTAGTATTTAATTCATAATTGCAGTTATAAATAATGAACCAAGCACAAATTAGCTTTCCTTTACATTATTTTGTTCAAAATGGAGGGTCATTATTGAAATACAGTCAAACTTGTGTATTTAATGATTCTAAAGCTACATGGTACCTTTAAAAAAAAAAAATTTTTTTTTTTGAAGATGTGATAGTATGAGTAATGAATGATTTTTTAGGTTGTTATTAAATTGTTAAGAAAATAAATTTAATAAAAAAATTAAAATTTAAAATGCTTAATTTGGAGGGTGGGGGGAGATGAGATACTTAGAAATGGAAAACTTGATTTTTTATTGATTTTTAATAATTATTTTTGTTGTTCAAACTAGAAAAAAATAAATTATAGTATTGACCTTTTATAAAAATTTTCAGAATTCTTATAGTTAAATCCATGCAAATTTTATAACACATGTATACAAAACTAAAAAAAACATTCAAGAACTCCATCTTTAACAGAAAAAAAGTTTTAGGGAATCGAAAACAGTTTTATGTGCAGAAATAAAAATGAGAAAAGAGCATCTAAAGTTTGTGAAGGCATAGATTTTGAGAATGAGAAAATTTCAATTATCTCTATAATTAAAATTTGATGTCAGGCTTCTTCTCAACAAGGTATACCACACAAAAAATAATAGGGGACAGTTTTTTTAGTTATTTTTAAGGTGTGGGTAGCATTAAAAATGTCACATTATTCATTTATAGGATTAATAAGTTAGGAAATATCCATCAATGTATTTGTAAGAAACTTCCTAATTAAACTTTATGAATGAAGTTACAGAAAAAATATTACTAAAAGATGTATAAAAATTCTGTTTTAAGAATTCATTTGCATTGCTCATGTGCTTTATTCTAGGGCTAAAAATAGGGCTCTGAAAGTTTGAGAATTTTAATAGGGGAAGGGAGAATTTTGTTTGTGATTGAAAGATAAATTTGCAAAGGATCCATCTAATCTTTGCGTGGAAAAATATTGTGCATAGTTTTAAAATAGTCTAATTGGCCTGCTTTATTATTAAACTCATGAAAGAAAATACATGTATAACATGCTATCTTCAGACATAAAGGACAAAGGCTGAACCAGCTCCAGAATAAGTTGTCCATTTCCATCATTGTGCTTATGACCATTCTTAAGGCTCAATAATTTTTAACTGCTTTGTAATTTATAGTTTATTTCAAAAATTTCACTTAGAAATTTAGAGAAATCTGAGTTTATTTTTGAAAATTTCTTCAGAATATTTCTTTTTCCCTTGACAGTTATTTTTATCTTTGGATTATTGTGATTGATATAGATAATTATTTGATATTTTTGTTTTGTTAATGTGTTGTTACTTATCCCACCTGATCAACAGTAACTTCAGATCAAGGCTCACAAAATTCATTGTGACAAGTGTCTAGATCTTTGTTAACCATATCTTTGAGCACTGTTCAGGTGATAGTGAAATTTAGCTTGGTTCCACTCCAATTTTGAGGGAAAACATTGTGAGTGTGGTCAGGGGCCTCCCTCCACTAACCTCATGTGAAAACTTGTGGCCCAATGACTATTTAGAGTACAACCAAATCACAAAGGCACTACATATTTACAAACATCCATTCCTTCTCCAGGATTCAGACCCAATGACACAGTAGTCAACATCATTAACTTTCTATACCAGATAAGTGGCTTTAATTTTTTTGATGAAATTCCTGAACAAAAATAAAATTTATGCTTAAAAAATGTAAAATATGTTCCATGTTATGTACCATGGATGTAAATGTACCATGTTAAAAAATATATTAAATTTTCTTTATTGTTTTTATTAAGTCTAACAAATGATTTAACTTTAATAACATGATTTATAAGTATATTTAATAAAGAGAGAATTCTTCATTTCATATTTTATTAATATTTAAGAAAATGTTTTTTATAAGTGGTATTCTAAAAGAAACATGTATACTATTTTGCCATTGTACTTTTCCTCTATAATGTGTATATGATTCTAATTTCTTCCTTTCTTTTGATATAAAAGGGAAAAAGACAAGTTTTTTAAAGTATCCGTCTTTGTTAAATCTTATTTAAAAACTTACCATGTGTTATTTTTGTAATATGTGTTTTACAATTATATTTTACTTAAGTAACATGTAAGTATTTATTTTTCAAATAATAAAACAAAGCACTTTTTGTTAAATGAATAAAAAGAATTTAATTGCATTAGCTAAGACACAATGGAACAATTATGTGATTATGTATCTCTTTTTTTTACTTATTTTTTTTACATCTCTGTATAAGATTACTGTTTGTGAAAATATACTCATGTAAAAGTTTAATATCCAAAATGAATAATGTGTGACAATTCAATCCATAACCTCATCTGGATTCATAACTTGCTATATTCTTTTAATCTTTTATGGTAATATTTCTATTTAATTACATTTGATAAGTAACCACATTTCTAAATATGCTTATATATATTACTTATCTTTTTATATAAGTAGTGATATGTATATTTATTTTAGACATACAGTGCATTCATTTCTTCTGTATTTTTCTATTTTATTTGTATGGTTTGTTATGTTGTTAGAATGTTTATATATATTCAAAAATGTTGCTTATAAAAAATGGTTTTGCATTTATTAAGTGAAGTACATAGAGAATCTTTTGTTTGTATCTATGTATATATGAATGTGGCTTTATGTGTATGTATATATAAGCCATTAAGGATTAGAATTGCTCAGTTGATATTGTCAAAGCAAAAACATTTATTTAGTTCTGAATTCTTTTGGAATTAGCATTCAATCTCACTTTCTAAAATCAAAAGTTAGCTCATTGAAATATATGAAAAATATTTTTTTTCAAAACTAATAAAAGAATTGTATAATATATTTTTTATCGTGAAGATTTTTGAAATTAAAAGTATTCAACTAAATTTTATGCATCTTCATAATATACAAAATCTATATACTCTTCCATTGTTTTCTTTATTTAGCTTTCAAAAAGATATCTTGTAAAAATAACAATTTCAAATGAACTTTTTTAGGTAATATAGATGAAGCTATTCTCATGTCTGGATCAAGAATTGTGTTGAGAGCATATTTTTAAAATTTCATTTTTAATAACTGTTAATTTTTTAGCTGTTAACAAAATTTGATTGAAATTTTGATGTAATAAGAATTTTTCAGGAACCAGTCTTAAAAATTCTAAATTGTATTTGCATTATTTTTTTCAAATTACTTATTTGTTAATATCTATGTAAGTATAAGAAGTATTTATTCAAATTTTTCCTGTTGTAAATCCCAAGAAAAAAAAATTTTTTTTTTCAAAATAAAAACTATAAGATTTTTAAAAAAAACATTTTATATACAATAAAAAAATGTATAAAGCTGTTGAAGGTTTAACATTTCAGGACATAATTGATATATTTAATTTCTTGATGTTTGATTTTAGTGAATATAAATGCGTACCAATGCTACAAGTGATTATTTAAAAAAAAACATTAAACTTCAAATGTAAGTATTTTTATTGTATTTAACTTTCATTGCTTAAATTATTTAATAAAAAAGGCTCAATCATTCAAAAAGAACAAAATCACACTTGTTTTTTATTTTATTCTATTTATTTATTATTATTATTTTTTTTTTTTTTGATAAAAATGTTTTGAAAATAAAAGGAATTGTATTCTGATCCTGGTAAAATGAAAATTCTTTGTGAAAATTTAATTATGTAACTTTTATTTGGGACACATTTTTATATAATTAATTTCCTCTTAAGTATATTACGGAATTTCTAATAAAGTTTAGTAAATAATCGAGGTCAAAGTCTACCATCATTATTTTTTGTCATTTTAATTTATTTCTGAAAGTTTCAGTACTCATTTGTTGATAAGCAACCTTATTTATCACAAGCTGTTAACTATACATATTAATGTCAATGTAATTAGTTTATGCTGTCATGATATTCATATTTTGTTAATATTGTTTATTATAGGATAATTTTTTGTATCCTTATTCCATGTAATTTTTGATGCCTTGCAGTTATTGTATATTTGTTGCAGTTTGATATATTATATTTAGAAGAATTATTGTGTTCAATTATTTGCTTAAGTATAGAGGCATTGAGGGAAAACTTTAACTGCATATATATAAGCAGTTAAAAATATATATGCATTTTATTAAAAGTAAATATTTGGGTGACTTTAAAAAAAAAAATTTGGAATAGAGAAATAACTAATTATTTATAGGCATATAAATTTTATTTACCTGTTTGAATACTAAATTTTTTTTCTCAGATAAATGTAATTCTCTTTTAGGAATTATCTTTTTACTTTTTCTTTAAATATAATAATCAATTCTGAAGTGGTTAAAAGTTTATTTAGCTTTGGACTACCTTTTTAAGATTTATTTTCTTTGTGCTTCGTGCCACAATATGCTTAATTTTTTATATTTTTTTGGAATAAATTAAAAATGTTTTTGAATTTTAATTTAGTTGATAAAAATTCTGAATAAAATTAATGTATTGTTTTTTGAAAAAGCTTGTGTGTGTTGATTCTTAGGAAAATGATAAGATTGCACTAGTGGTGCACACAAGAATTTTTGAAGATGGTGGCCAGAGTCGTAAGTCCACAATTCTCATATCATACACCACAAAACATATTTTATTTATTGTTGAGAACAAAAAATAGTAACAAATAAATTACTGAATAATTGCCATTAATTAACAAAATAAATTATTAATAACAATCCAGAACCTTGGAACCCCCTGCCTGTGTGTGTTACTGGACTGCACTAATAATATAAATACAGTTGAATATTATATATTTTATATGTTTTTTTTAAATTGACTAAAGCAGTTATTTAAAGTATTTTAATAACTAGTGTAAGTAATTAGGTTGAAAACTGTAAATTTTTAAACTGTTATTACTAAATAAATAATTGGCATTAATTAACAAAATAAATTATTAATAACAATCCAGAACCTTAGACCCCCCTGCCGCCGCCTGTGTGCATTACTGGAGTGCACTAATATAAATACATTTGAATATTATATATTTTTTAAGGTTTTGAAATTTAGTAAAGCACTTATTTAAAGTATTTTAATTATTATAAATAATTAGGTTGAAAATTACATTTAAACTGTTATAACTTGAAAATTATTAAAATATTAAACATTTAATTTTAAATTTTTATAGAAATCAAATATGGTACATGTAATAATATTTAAGTCTTATATTAAAGTGATTATTAATTAACAGCTCTGTTTCCTCAAAATCTATTCCTTAAAAGTAAAACTTTCAAGATGTAATGAAAGTGTTGCATTATTTTCTTTTTCTAAGCTACTATTCTTTTTATTGAATATATTTTTCCTTCATAATATATTTTTAAAAATAAGAAAATCAAAATATCTATGATCTATTTTTGGATATGTTTTATTGTGAAGAAATATATTAAGTTAATCCAGACTTTTTATGTCATTCGTATGTCTGCATTTATTTGGCTGAGTTAAAAATAACATTATTACATAAATATTGTTGCCTTTGTATATCTAAGGATCTATTTGTCCCATAGGGTATTTATAAACAGACACTAAATCTATTGATGTTAATTCATATTCTTTTTTTTTTTTTTAGATTAGCATCTTAGTTGTAAGTATTCAAAATTGATTTGTTTCAATATGGTTTTCCTGTGTAACTGTATTTGACAACTGAAGTTAAAGTTTTTTCTTGTATTTTACATGTATATATATAAACCCTTGATAATAAAATAATATTCATGAGTACTTTTTAAAAATATATTTTTAAAGTATGGAAAGTCAAATTTAGTTTTAATTGAAACTGTTTTTAAAAATTGGAGGAAGACAAATTATTTCTGTTTTCACCAAATATGTTTATAACATAAATTCTGATTGGACATTGACAACAAAAGTTAAGAGGAAATTAGTAAAATTGTCATGAGAATAATTTAAAATATTTGAAACATTTTATTTCTCATATTGTATGTGCAATTGTAGAAACTTTTGTAGGTTAACTAAATTCAACAATAGTTGATTAGTTTAATATATATTACTCAAATATTTATCATGTCTTCTTAAAATATGTTGTAAAAGTATGTAACATTTTTATATGTAAAAAAATTAACTTTTTATTTTATTTTATTTGCTTAAAATATTGCACTAATTGAAATTTGCAAATGCAAGGTATACAAGTAATCAGTTTTATTATTATAGGTTTAGACATAGCTCAATTGAAATTTCTGAAATTTTATGTATACAATACAGTTTTTACATTTTTATTACTGCATGCAGTAATTTATATTCTTATTAAATTCAGACACAGGAGGGATGAATTGAAAAAATATTATAGGAAAGCATTTTTCTAACCAGTTAACTACAACACTCAAGTTTATGAGCGTGCAATTATTGTGTATCACGGAAATTGAGCAATGATGAGTACACTCGTCAGTTGTCATGTTTTCAGAGTTTATTTTTGGATTAATTCATGGCATCTATACTTGTGCGTATTCATTGTAACCTATTATAAATATTAAGCAATGGTTTTGTTTCTGTATTTTGGCAATTGATAGTTTTTGTTTTATGGAATAAATGTTTTGATTTTAAAATTGGCTGGATATTTTATCGTTTTCAGAATCCAGAATTATTTTTAATGTTATGATTTTTTAAGAGCTATTTTGCGTTATTCAATTGCAGAACCAGATACGCTGCTAGCATAATAGAGTTATTTCTTTGCAAAAAGGATAACTTAATGTTTTTTGGTACTCTCAATGGGACTGTAGTTGCAAAGATGGCTAATATATTGAAGCTCTTAAGAAATCATTTAAAACTGAAAGAGCTGCTTTTACAAAAGCTTATAATAGAGTTGAAGAGCTGATAGCCCTAGAAGGTGTTGATATTTGTGAGCTGAATGTTTTGAAAAGGAAAGTAATCGTTTAGAAAACACCCATTCGAATATCCTAGAACTTCTTCCCGAGAAAGATTATGATGCAGAATTTGAAATTGTAGAAGATTTTCGTTATAAAGTTATACGAATTTAAACGAAAGCAAAGAGAAAAATCAATGGTGAACAAAATATGAGTATTGTTTTAAATTCAACTAATGATGACTCTGTTGTAATTTATTTTGTTGGAAATGTTGTCATTGATAAAAGTAAGTTTAAATGACCTAAATTAGAATTACGAAAATTCGATGGCGATATTAAAGAAAGGCAAATTATTTTTGGAGCCAATTTGAAAAAATTCATGTTGATTCTAGTATTGAAGATTCAGATAAATTTCAATATTTATTACAGTCTATTGTTGAAGGGTCTCATGCTAGAGGAGTGATTGATAGTTTTCTGCCAACTGGCAATAACTATCCAAAAGCAATAGACTGTTTGAAAACTCGTTTTGGTCACCATGATTTACAAGTAGAAGTGTATACTAGAGAATTGTTAAAATTAGTTCTGAGAAATGCCTATTCAAATTTTTCCTCGAATAATTTGTGTGCTTTGTATGACAATTTAGAGCAACAAATTCGTGCATTTGAAACGCTTGGTGTTACAACTGACAAATGTGCATGTTTACTTTATCCTTTAGTAGAGTCTTGCATGCCAGAGGATTTCCTTAGAGATTTTCAGCAAGGTTTGAATTTTGATTCTGGCGATGATTCCAAAAAGAGACTAGATGCTTTATTAAAAAATTTTGAAAACTGAAGTTGAGTATCGGAAAAGGGGAAGCAAATTATAAAAGACAAAATATTTACGTTATTTTTATATTTAGTATATTAGTTTGTTGAGCTCTTCAGTTGGTGCAGAGAAAGTTTGCGTTTTCTGTAGCAGAAAGCACGAACCGACTAATTGCTTTAAGGCTCAAAAAATGTCTTATAATGAAAAATTGAAGATTTTAAGATAAAGTTTATTGTTTCAGGTGTTTAAAAGCTGAACATAAGGTAGGAAAATATCGGTGTTTTATGAAATACTTGATCTGCAATAAAATGCATTTATGTGCACCGAGTCAACTAAAAATATAAATAAACCTACATCAAATAATTTGGAATAAGAAATTAAAGAGCAGGATAAATCACTAAATTTGGTGAGTATTTCGAACGCGACAGACATTGAAAGTTAAAAAAAAAAAGAAAAGAAAGAAAGGTAAAAATTGTAGTTTAATCGTGAGAGCCATGTATATGATTCGTTATCTCAAAATTCTTAGAAAAGAAATGGTATCTGCTTTAGGATTAGCACCTTTACGGCAGCAACATTTGTCGCATGTACTTTTTGGAGGAGAAAGGATCAAAGAGAATTTTCATAATGTATATAAAATTGAACTAGGAAGTTTTAATCGTAATTTTGACGTAGTTGATCAGGATATATTTGCAATGATATTCCTTCTGTTTCGTTCGGACCGTGGATTGAAAAATTGCAATCTATGAATGCACAAATACTTGACATAGAAAATAATTCGGGGCCAACTAATCTTCTTGGAGCAAATGTTGCAGGCAGACTTCTTTACTGGAAAGTTCTGTCTAGTGGATAAGTAGCCATGGAAACCTATCTAGGATAGACTATTATGGGGAAAACTAACTTACTCTCTGGGGGAAAAAAGATACATCTAAGATGGTAATTTCGATGTTCGTACGAGAAGCTACTATTTCCGATCTTTTTAGTTTAAATGTTTTAGGGATAAGTGACCAGTTGAATTGAAAAACAAAAGGGAAAGAGAAGATCTTTCTAAATTGCATTTTGAAGAAACTGTTCGTATCAATACAGAAGGAAAATACGAAGTTTCACCTCCCTAAAAAGAAAATCATTTGCCTATACCCAGTAATAAAGAGATTGCTGTGAAACGATTAGAATCATCGACTAAAAAATTGCATCAAGAAACCTTGTTTACATCTTATTATGATATGTTCAAGGAATGGGGATTATTAGGTATAATTGAAAATGATCCAGTTGACTGTTCATCTCACCTGCATGAACACTATTTGCCACACAGACCTGTTGTAAAACAACATGGAACAACTAAGGTATGCCCAGTTTTTGATCCTCATCGCTCAACCAGTGTTTAGAATCTGGACCAAATTTATTTGAACTAATCTCTAATCTTCTCAGATTTAGGGAGCAAAAATATGGCATAGTTGCCGATATAGAGAAAGCTTTCTTACAAATAAGTGTGCAACCAGAAGACAGGAATTTTCTTAAATTTTTTGGGGGGAATGGAAAAGAAAATGTATTTAGTTCCAAAAATAATATGGCGTACACGTGTGGTTTTTGGTGTGAAAAAGCAGCCCTTTTCTCTTGGAAGGTGTGCTTGAACATCTGAAAAAATATCTAAGAATTTGAAATATAGTCTGAGGACAGTCGATATACTTCTTCGAAGTTTTTATGTAGATGATTTAATTACAAGTTTAGACAATGAAGCAGAAATATTACCTTTCAATTGAGGAGAGTCATCATATCTTGGCTGAAGGAAAATTTAACTTGAGAGGGAATGGAAGTATACAGATGATGACTCAAAAAGGTTACTTCAGTTCTAGGATTGATTTTAAATCGTCAAGAAAATGAACAAAGTTAATTTGGATTGTGGATAGAAACATACAAAAACTTGAAATTGTATCGAAGGGAGTGATTCTTTCCGTTATACATAGGGTTTTTGATCATATCGGATTTTTATGTCCCGTCGTTTTAATTTTGAAACTAATTTTACAGAAGATGTGGAAAAACAACATCCCGTGGGATAGAGAAATTGAAGATAATTTGAAACGTGGAATTTCTAAAATGGTTTGAAGAGTTAATTTCCTTCAAAAAAATGTGTCTGTTAGCCGCTGTTTTTCTCCTGTTATAAGTGGTCAACATTATCTAAGCATTCATACATTTTGTGATGCCAGCCAATTTGCATACGCAGCAGTAGTTTTCGTTCGTATAGAGTATTCTGGTGCTCATGTAAATCTTTTGGCTGTAAAATCGATAGTTGCTCCAGTTTTTAAACCCGTCACTGTTCCTCGTCTTGAGTTGCTGGCTGCAACGGTGGGAGCTCGACTATGCAGATCTGTGCTCAGTGCACTCCAGTGGGACAATGTGAAGCAACACTAATGGACAGGTTCCACTACAGTATTAAGTTGGGTTCACCGAGAACTTTGGTCAGTTTTTTGTAAATAATAGAATTCAAGAGAAAGGACTGATCCAACTTCGTGGAAGCATCTTCCAGGAGCACTTATCCTGCTGACTTACCTACAAGAGGATGTTCTGTTCACCAACTCTTATGCAGTAGATGGTTGGAGGGGCCCAAATGGCTTCTACAAACTGAGGAAAACTGGTCAGTTACAAAACCTATTTTTGACATGCCATCTGTTTTGAAAAAAAAAAACGAATTCATCTTCAAAGAATCTCCCAGTTGTGTGTTCTTTAAATCAAATGGGAAAATAATAGTAAAAACAACGAAGATCCAGATTTGTACTACTACTATTTTTCAAGCTATGATCGAATGCTACGAATGATGGCTTGGATGAAAAGATTCATTTTTAACTGTAGGAATCCTGCTTCTCGAGTCACGGGTGAATTATCCTACGCGGAACTAAAACAAGCAGAAATAATGATTGTAACGATGGTACAAGGGGAATACTTTAGTCGTGATGTCAACAGAAAGAAAATGAATTCTTTAGCAACATACAAAGATGGAGAGGAATTACTTAGAGTGAAGACAAAATTAACGTATAGGAAGGATTCAGAAGATTTCAAGAACCTATCACACACATTTTGCCATCCAGTCGTTGAAAGACTGATAATGACTGAACACAAAAACAATTCACATGCAGGATTAATCTTGATCTTGAATATTCTACTTAAATATTATTGGATTTTGAATGCAAGAAAAACTGTTCGAGCAGTATTACCAAAATGTGCCATTTGCTTAAGACACGCCAAAAAAAAAATGTGACTACCTCCTCTGCATCACTCCCAGAAAACAGAATAAAAGATGCTGCAGTTTTTGAAATAAAAGGTTTTTATTTAGCTAGACCACTTTATTTAAAAGAGGGGAGTAAAGCTTGAATTTGTATATTTACCTGTGCGGTTTTCAGGGCTGTACATTTTGAGCTTCTGTCGTGAAGCTTTTCTTCATAGTTTTCGTAGATTTATCTCAAGGGGAAGCTATGTATTGCGACAATTGAAACAATTTTGCCGGGGCATCAAATTATTTGAAAATAGTGAATTGGGATGAGATTGTACAATTTATAGTAGTATACGAAGAATACAATGGCTTTTCAACCCTCCTACTGCTTCCTGGGGGGAGGTTTTTGGGAAAGATTAATTGGTGTAAAGGAACAGATCATATGCAGAGTCATCGGAAAAGCTTTTTTATCTTAGGAAGAAATAGTCACCGTTTTAAGTGATGCAGAGTCTATTATAAACTTCCGACCGCTTAGTCATGTATCACAAACGGATTCTGAATCCAGATATTCCAGTCCATTTGCAGATATGATGTTCCAGATTTAGACCAAGTGGACGAAGTTGATCTCAACAAAAGAATATAATATCGCCTACAGTTAATTGATATCCGGTAAAGATTTCGACCTGAATATTTGGGACTTTTAATTCAAAGAAATGAAAACAAAAAGCAGGGACGAGATACTAGCTTGGAGAAGCTGTGTTAATTGGAAGCGACAATATAAAATGTAATGACTGGCTTTTAGGTGTTATTAAATTTTTGCCTGGAAAAGATGGTATTAACAGATTTAGTGCGTCTGAGAACAGCAAAAGGAGAACTACGACCAACTTCTACGACCAATCCAAAGAATCTTCCTACTTGAAAGTTCTAAAGAAACTTTCAGAGATGTTGTTTTAAAAACTAAAAGTGGGAGAACAGTTAAGAAAACACAAAAGTTGGACTTATAAACAAATTTATTTTTTAACTTTAGATGTAACTTTCAGAATATATATCTTATATTTTGTGTGTGTTAGTAAGTATATTAGAAATGTGTTATTCTTTGAAATTTTTAAATGTTTGGTAAGTTAAGTTGTCTTTTTTTTAACAACTTAAGGTGGGAGGATGTCATGTCTTCAGAGTTTATTTTTGGATTAATTGATAACATCTATACTTGTGCGTATTCACTGTAACCTAATGTAAATATCAAGCAAAAGTTTTGTTTCTATATTTTGGCAATTGTTAGGGTTTTTTGTGTGTGTGGAATAAACGTTTTTGATTTTAAAAATGGCTGGATTTTATCGTTTTCAGAATCCAGAATTATTTTTAATGTTATGATTTTTAAAAGCCATTTTGCCTTATTCAATTGCAGAACCAGATACGCTGCAAGCGTAATAGAGTTATTTCTTTGCATAAAAGGATAACGTAATATCAGTCACATAGTAATTTGCGCTGTTAAAATATTGGTTCAAAAAGTTGGGTTTATTTTAAAAAATTATCTATTTTATTGTTAATATTTATTGTATGAAGCTGTAAAGTAATTTAGGTTGCTCGTGGGATCCTGAGCCCGACAGTCTCCTTCCGACCTGAAGTTTCTATGGATTATTTTTGAATTTTAGTGAGCTTCAAAATTTTCGCACAGAGAGACACATACTGATTTACTTCTTTCTTTACTGACAAAGTATTTTCTACCTGTCTTGACACTATGGAAGTTCTGGAGAGGTGCTGTAGGGTTGATCACAGTCCTTCTACCAGAAAGAGTCCTTACTTTCCCCTCCCCAATAAACTAACTATTCTTCTGGCAGCACAACATGGGCCATTACTTTAATGTCAGCACATGGTTCAAACAGTTAGCACAGCTAGGTAACTTAGGGTCAACAGCTATAAATAAGCTCAGCGCCTGGTCGGCGTCATGCATTTGTCCCATTGCTGACCATACCAGAAGGAACCCTATTAAAAATCAACTTTCCGACTTTTGCCTTTGCCCCTTTTAGGCTAACATTTAAAAAAAATTATCGCGCATAAAAAACGTGAGCTTACTCGCTGTTTCAGCCGGTGCATACGGAAACACTTGGGTTCATCTTAAATTTTTTATATATTTTATCTGTTTTACTCCTGCCTGACTCCAAAATATTCTAAACATTTTAAAATTTGAGAATATATTTTTTCTCCAAAATTATTCAAATAGCCAATGGTTACTAGTTTTTACGCATGATGAGTACACTCGTCAATACACAAAATCCTGCAACTTCATGACAAGTTTTCTCGTCAATCACAGAAAACTGGTTAAATGAAAGTTGGTAATGTAAATAGAGGCACAAAAATTAAATTTTTGATACCATATCCCTTTGTACCATAGATGAATTAGTACAAGGTTTTTTGTTGCTTTCGGAGGTGAATATGATTTTAATCACACACTCTTAATTAGAATATACAACATATTTACAATACGAGTTGTGAGATCCACTTTATAAATTTCAGTTTATTATGTTAAAAGCAAAACAATTATTTAAATTTATTATTTTGTTTACGTCAATTTATTTATCATTGTTTAATTTTTTGTCACCTTGAACTGAACGATATTGTGGCGGTTGTGGAGTACTGCCGTCGCTAGATGACATTGGTAGTGGAGATGAACCAACAGAGCGCCGAGGGAAGAAGTGAAGAGAGACTGAGGCGCGTGAAGTAAAGTAAGCGATTAAAAATATTATCTGGCAGTTCGTCATTAATTTTCATCGAGAGAGGTGCAAACGGTAAACATCTCCGCTATCCAGACTGTTAGCAGGCCATAAGGCAATCCATTTAAAATTAAAACTTTAAAAAGGTTTTTAGGAGATGTGTAATTTAATAACTACTTTGAAATGTATTCCATTTTTAAATGGTAATTAAATTGAAGTTGCTGAACTAGGAATTATTTCCTTAATACCTACACTCCTAAAGTGGTGACCCTGGATTTTGAATATGCAACGTTGTAAGTGATTTCCATCAATCTACTGACTTGGCGTAAAGGGTTTTTTTTTTAAGTAAACGAGCTATATTGTGGTGCTAGTTTTATACTTTACGATCAATATTTGTATTTTATTTCTGCTCATCATGTCTGAGGAAGAGAGCTCTCCTGCCGCCAACATTGCACGTATTTCAGTAAAAGTATCGCCGTTTTGGCGGGCGAATCCCGAGATCTGGTTCAGCCAAATGGAGAGCCAGTTTGTTTTAGCAGGAATCACGACGGAGATCACTAAATTTCACCATGTGGTATCTGCGTTACAACCAGCAGAGTTGGGAATAGTTGGAGATATAATTTTAAACCCGCCAGTAGTAAAGCCGTACACCGCTCTCCGAACAAGACTCTGTTCGCAATATGCTGAAACATAAGAACAGCGCTTACGTGGGCTGATTTCAGGGATGCAGCTCGGTGATCGTAAGCCTTCTCGTCTGTTGTTGGAGATGAGGAGCAAGGCGGGTAGTAGAATATCTGAGGAAATGCTTAAGTCTCTATTTATACAGTGGTTGCCGACTCATGTGCAACAGATTTTGGTCATTTCAAATGACCAACTCGACGAAATGGCGGATGGAGTCATGGCAGTGCAGCCTCTACTTCTTCGATTCACGTGATCGACGCCGAGAATCAAGACATAAAAACCATGCTGATGGAGATTTCACCACGCCTGTCTCGCTTGGAGACCCGAGAACGATCAAGCTCATGTGGACCAGCAGGACGTTTCCATCGCCGATCACCCAGCAGAAAATCCGGAACTCATAAGCATTGTTGGTACCACAGGCGTTTCAAGGAACGTTCTACAAAGTGCAGAAAACCATGTTCCTTCCAGACGGAAAACTAGAGCGGCCGTCACTCCACCCATCGAGTGGCGGCACGATGGTGATCAACCGGTTATATCTCTCGGATAGGACTTCCCGGTCAAAATATCTGATTGATACTGGGGCTGACGTCTCGGTAATCCCTCTGACCACGGTATCATAGCATCTTCCACCTGCTTCTCTCCAACTTTTCGCAGCAAATGGGACCGTCATCTCGACCTGCGGTCAGAAACTTGTAACCCTTGATCTCGGACTTCGCAGGGTGTTTAAATGGCCATTCATTATTGCCGGAGTCTCGCAACCAATAATAGGGGCAGATTTCCTACGCCACTATGGGTTGCTTGTTGACATTCGTCATGGTTGCCTGGTGGACTCGTTGACAAAGTTGCACACGCAGGGCATGGTACACCAAGGGAATAATTCTGGAATCAAGGCAGTGAATGGCAACACCAAATTTCATCGGTTGCTCGCTGAGTTCCCATCTCTTGTTGAAGCTGTTTCAACCCCTAGGAAGCTTAGGCACGAGGTGAAGCACACAATAGTAACAAGAGGACCTCCGGTTTTCTCCAAGCCACGACGACTACACCCGGACAAGCTAAAGGCAGCAAAGCAGGTATTTCAGTTTCTTGTGGACACCGGAATTTGTAGACCCTCAAGCAGCTGTTGGGCATCTCCACTGCACTTGGTTCCTAAAAGTAATGGAGACTGGCGTCCTTGTGGAGATTTTAGAAAACTCAACGAGGCAACAATTTCTGATCGGTATCCGGTGCCTCACATTCAGGACTGTTTACAGGTTCTAAACAAAAAAAGAATTTTTTTCAACTCTATATTTGCAAAGGCATATTACCAGATTCCGGTGCGGGAAGAGGACATTCCAAAAACTGCTGTGACAACCCCCTTTGGTTTGTTCGAGTTTATTTATATGCCTTTCGAACGCTGCTGCCACTTTCCAACGATTAATCCATCAGGTTTTGAGAGGGATGGATTTTTGTGTGCCATATTTTGATGATATGCTAGTCGCATCTGATGATGAAGATCAGCACTGAAGCCATCTCAGACGAGCATTCCAACATTTCGAGGAATACGGCGTGGTGCTAAATGCCTCTAAGTGTGTGCTTGGCGAAACTTCAGTTAAATTTCTGGGGCACTTAGTGACTGCAGAAGGCATTTCCCCATTACCAGAGAAGGTCATGGCAATCACAAATTTTCCCAAACCCGAGACCGTGAAGGAGCTTCGACGTTTCTTGACAATCTGCAATTTCTATAGGCGTTTCATACCCCACGCTGCGAGAATACAAGCAGTGTTAAACAACTATTTAAAGGGAGCCAAAAAGAATGACCGGACACCTATTTTATGGGCTGAGGAATCTGCTGCTGCATTTGAGAAGTGCAAAAAAGATCTTGCAGAGGCCACGGTTTTATACCACCCCTCAGCAGATGCATCACTTGCCATTGTGGTGGACGCACCGGACACAGCAGTAGGTGCTGCACTCCACCAGCAGACTTCTAAAGGGTGGCAACCTCTTGCTTTCTTCTCGAAGACTCTATCTCCAGCACAGCGGAAGTACAGTGCGTATGATAGAGCTGCTGGCAGCTTACATGGCCATTAAATACTTTCGGCACATGGTGGAGGGACGGAGTTTCACTCTTTTTACTGACCACAAGCCTCTGGTGTATGCATTTAAGCAGAAGGAAGACAAATGCACTCCGCGACAACTCCGACACTTGGATCTAATTGGGCAAGTTCACGACGGACGTTCGGTACTTGAAGGGATCTGAGAATGTGGTGGCCGACGCCTTATCGCGCATTCACATCTCAACCATCAACACACCATCTGTAGTCGATTTCAGCAAGATGGCTAGAAGAGCAGCAGAAAGATTCCCAATTGCAGGATATTTTGGCTGGCTCTTGTCCAACCTCCTTAGTGCTGCAGCCTTTCCCCGTGGGACAGCCTCCAATCATACTCCATTGTGACGTGCCAACGGATCACATTCGTCCATTTGTGCCAGAGAGTTTCAGACGGGAAATTTTCAACAATTTGCACGCACTCTCGCACCCAGGAATAAGAGCGTCCCCGAAAATGGTAGCTGAGCGATACGTGTGGCTGGCAATGAGACAGGATTTTGCCTTATGGGCTCGTACATGCTTACAGTGCCAACGTTCAATGGTATCTCGGCATACAAGAAGTGAAATTGGAAAGTTGAGATACCTAGTTCTCGTTTTGAACATGTACCAATAAGCCAGTAACAGCCTCCGGACAGAAGTGATCACTTTCGTCTAGTGGTAAGTTACGCGCTTACGAATCGGAAGGTACCGAGTTCAAACCTCCGATATTGGTGACCTCGGCTGAAAAGAAAAACGCAAAATCTTCTGATGTGTCATGGCGCCATCTACCTGCAAGAAGAGCAAGCAAAGTCGTCAAAACTCACTCGGCGCAGCAAAGTCGCCGGACCCACTCGGCACAGCAAAGTCGTCAGACTCACTTGACGCAATAGTAGCAACTCCCACGCTTGCCATAACAACAAATATCTCGTTCGTTCGCCTATCCACCGACTCACTGGTGGGGGAGTACTGTGGCGGAATCTAAATAAGCCAGTAACAGCCTCCGGACAGAAGTGATCACTTTTATCTAGTGGTAAGTTACGCGCTTACGAATCGGAAGGTACCGAGTTAAACCTCCGATAGATATTGAAAAAGTATATTATTTTGTACGCTGTGGAAACAAGGAAGTGCTCGTTCTGTTTTGTTTAATTAACAGTATTCCATGAAAAATATTGTTTATAACTAGGTGAGTCTTGGACTCTAGTTGGCATGTTAATTTGTGAAATAAATGAGATTTGGCAGTATTAATAGTTTATTAATTTTCAATACAAAAAACTTTTTTTAAAATTTTTACGACATCTGGCGTCCAGCGACAGGATCATTAAGTGTCAATATGTTTACATCTGTTAAAGGCTTTAAGAAAGAAGACCTAATTTATTTGTGTCAAGAGATCAATGAGGACTTACCGTTGAAGGTTACCATATCTACACTCAAAGATGTAATTTTAAACAGTAAAGAATATAAAAATGATCCGGACTTTGTTTCAACCGTACTAGCCACAACTGTTTCTGAAAGGCAGAAAAAAGAAGAGAGAAATCGCCAAGACGAAGAGAGAAAGCGTCAAGAAGAAGAAAGAGAACGACAAAGACAACATGAGTTGGATTTGACGAGATTAAACTCCCGGACAGTTTTAGATACTCTAGATGATCAAACTCCAGAGTCAGGTAGTGTAAAAAAGAAATTTCGCTTACCTAAGTTAGAATTACGCCATTTTTCGGGAGATTTGAAGGACTGGTTGCCTTTTTGGAGCCAGTTCGAACATGTTCATAATGATGTTGATATAGCACCAGAAAATAAATTTCAGTATTTAGTGCAAGCAACCGTTAGCGGCTCACGCGCTCCGGAGGTTGTGGAAAATTTTCCACCCACCGGAGCCAACTACGCCAAAGCTGTTGAATCTTTAAAATCACGTTTTGGTCGAACTGATTTACTTATAGAATTCTATGTCCGCAAGCTTTTAAAATTGGTTTTACAAAACGCTTCGCAAAGTTCGACTTTTAATTTATGTACGCTGTATGACTATTTGGAGTCTCAGATTAGGGCATTAGAGACACTTGGCGTAACAACGGATAAAAGCGCTGCTCTACTTCATCCTTTGGTTGAGTCATGCTTATCGGAAGATATACTAAGAGCATGACAAAGACAAAGAGGTCCTGATTTCAATCATAGTGGCGAACCACAAGAAAGGCTTAGTAGCTTACTAAAATTCTTAAAATCTGAAGTAGAATCAGAAGAAAGAATTTGTTTGGCGATGCAAGGTTTCGGTTTAAACAAAAAGAAAGACAATATTGGGTTTAGAAATAAGAAATTTGAACCAAGAGTAAAACAAAATAAAACACCCACCGCCTCCGGTCTTTTTACCAATCCACATACTCATAAAACCAAAAGGTCGTGTGTTTTGCGAGAAAACTCATCACAGTACAGACTGTTTTTCTGCACATAAAATGAGTTTAGATGAAAAACAAAGGATTTTGAGGGGAAAAAATTGTTGTTTTGCCTGTCTGGCTCCCGGTCACCCCGTCCGAAAATGTCGTTCATTTTTGAGATGTGTAATTTGCGGGAAGAAACATGTTCCCTTGATGTGCGAAACAAACGAGTCAAGAAAAAATGATTTCAAGAAGACGGAAGAAGCTGAAGTTTTCAACGAGGTCAACATATTCAACCTGAGTGCGAGTCCTAATGTGTTTTTACAGACTCTAAAGTGCAAGCTCATATCAGATAAAAAAGAAAAAATCGTGCTAATTGTTCTTGACACCGGCTCGCAAAAGTCTTATATTGTAAAGAGTCTTGCCGAAGAAATGGGATACGTTCCTGTAAAGAAAGAAACTCTGGTACATTCACTGTTTGGTGTGATTAAATCGAAAGAATTTGTACATACATGTTACAGAATTAGGTTGAAAAATATTAAGAACAATTTTGCATGCAACTTTGAAGCTTTGGATCAGGTAATTGTAATGATGTATCACCTGTGAACTCTGGGCCTTGGTTAAAAGAGCTTCAAGAAAGGGATATAACATTAAGTGATGTTGGAGAAAAGCCACAACCTGTACAAGTACTTATAGGAGCTGATCTTTTTGGAAAGATTTTAATCGGTCAGCATAAGGCCTTACCATGCGGATTAGTAGCCATTGAGATTTTGCTTGGGTGGACTTTGTTAGGGAAAGTTCCTGATAGTAAAGTTACTACAAGCAGTGCCATGTTAGTGACACCACTTTTCGCTAAAGAGTTTGACATTTCGAACTTCTGGGAATTGGATTCTATTGGAATCAAGGATCCTATTGAAAAGCAGTCTAAAAAAGAGCAAGAGGATTTGACTACTGAAAATTGTCTTCAAAGTGTTAGGTACAATGAAGATAATCGCTATGAAGTTCATTTGCCTTGGTTAGATAACTGTGTGACTTTACCTGATGATTTTGAGCAAGCTAAAAGAAGGTTAGACACCACAACCAAGAAGTTATTTCAGGAAAATTTGTACGATAGTTATGAGGGCATATTTTCCGAATGGCTGCGTGAAGGAATTATCGAAGAAGTACCAATTGAAGATAAAGATTTACCTGCTAATTATCTACCTCATAGACCTGTACTCAAAGTTAGTAAGACAACTCCTATTCGCCCGGTTTTTGATGCATCTGCTCGAATCAAAGGACATCCGTCACTAAATGACTCCTTACATAGTGGTCCAAACTTGATTGAGCTCATTCCTGATATTTTGCTGCGTTTTCGAGAAAAGAAGATTGGTGTCATCGCAGACATAAAGAAAGCCTTTTTTTCAAATTACCCTTTGTAGAGAAGACAGAGACTTCTTGAGATTTCTATGGTGGACAAATAAGGCTTGCAAAGACTACAGGTTTTTCCGGCATACCAGAGTAGTTTTTGGCGTTCGCAGCAGTCCTTTTCTACTAGGAGCTGTATTGAAGTATCATCTTGAACAAAATACTGACGTTGATCCTTTTGTAACTAGTTGTCTTTTGAAGAGTTTTTATGTGGACAATCTTGTAACCAGTGTCCACAGTGAATTAGATTTGCAGCGAGTGATAAGTATTTCTAATGAGTTATTAAAAAAAGGTGGTTTCATTCTGCGGGATTGGGAATCTTCACTAACAGAGGATGGAAGATCCTTCAAAACAGATCTGTTAGGCCTTCAATGGAATAAAATTGAAGACTGTTTTTCGCTAAATATCAGCTGGTTGAAAGAAGTAAATGTCGACAACATTACTAAATGTACAATATTATCGGTTACTCACAAAGTGTTTGATCCATTTGGATTTGTACCTCCTGTAATGCTTTGTCCCAAAATTATGCTACAAAAAAACCTAGAAATTATCGTTGGAATGGGACAAAAAAATCACTGGATCTCCTCGACAAGAATTTTTCAATGGTTTAGGGAACTAAAAGTATTGGAAAATGTTACCGTTCCTCGCTGGATCAACGTTAATCCAGAAAATATGAAGAACTTCTCCATTCATACCTTTTGTGACGCAAGTAGAGATGCATATGCCACCGTTACGTATCTTGTACAAGAGGGAGAATGTGGAAAGGTGCATTTTTTAGCCTCGAGATCACGAATATCTCCTCTGAAAGTTGCTACAATTCCAAGATTAGAGCTTCTTGCTGCATTGGTGGGAGCAAGATTAACGAAATCTGTGTTGGATGCTCTTGGATGGACGAATATTAGATGTTTTTATTGGAGTGATTCCACTACCGTTCTTACCTGGATCATTCAAGATGAAAATTTGTTCTATTTTCGTGAATAACAGAGTCCAAGAAATACGGAATATTAGCCAAGCTTTTTCTTGGCGTCATATTTCTGGATTTGAAAATCCAGCTGATTTACCCTCCCGAGGATGCAAAGCAAGTATTTTAGTGAAAACTAGATGGTGGGAGGGGCCAAAATGGCTTACTTTATTTGAAGACGAAGGACCATGCAATGAATATGAGTTTGATGAAGATGAGATACACCACTAAAAGAGAAAAGGAAAAGCTCAATATTAGCTTTGGTGTCTGTAAATCAAGATTCCTCTGCAGGCTGGTTTTATCAGCGCTTTTCAAAATATGAAAGCATTGTGAAGTTAGTGGGATGGATTTTGAGATTTGTAAAGAGCTTCAGATGCGATCTTCAGCTAAGGAAAAAGGGAAGTTTGGATGCTGAAGAATACAGGGCAGCAGAGAAACAAGTGATAAAATTGGTCCAGTCGGAATCTTTTGTGAAGGAGCATGATGCAAAACTAAAATCTTTGAGTGCGTATAAGGATGCCGATGGAATAATACGGCTCAAGACGAAAATAATTTTCCGTTAGGATACAGAAGATTTTAGGGAACCAGCTGTTCTCCCGTCCAATCATAAAGTTGTCGAAAGACTAATATTTTCTCACCATATCAAAAATAATCATGCTGGAACTCAAATTTTGCTTAATATTTTGAGAGAACATATTTGGATTTTGAGTGGAAGAAAAACAGTGCGTTCTGTTATATCAAAATGTGTCGTTTGCAAAAGATTTTCTTCTAAATGTTGTGATGTTGTATCTGCTCCTTTGCCTGAAGATCGAATACGACAGGCAAACGTGTTCGAGATCTGTGGAATTGACCTGGCAGGACCTTTATTTTTAAAAGATGGAAAGAAGCCGTGGGTATGCATTTTTACATGCGCCGTATAGAGCTGTCCACTTAGAGCTTGTTTCATCGCTATTGACCGAAAGCTTTTTGCTAGCTCTACGGCGATTTATAGCTCGGAGAGGCCGATGTGAAACCATGTACTGTGATAATGGCACTAATTTTGTCGGAGCTTCCAATTTGCTTAGAAGTTTAGATTGGGACCGCATTTGTAACGACAATGCTCTTCGTCCAATTAAGTGGAAATTTAATCCCACTTCTTCACCATGGTGGGGTGGATGGTGGGAAAGACTAATTGGTATTCTTAAAAGTCTTTTGAGAAGAATACTTGGAAGAGCAAGTTTGGCATTCAAAGAGTTGACAACAGTTAGTTGTGATTGTGAATCTGTAATCAACTCACGCCCTTTGACTTACATCGACGAATGTGACTCAGAATTTGTTCCACTTCCCCCTGCGATGTTTCTTCAGGACATCAAAAACTCTGGTGTTCCAGACTGTGATGCGGCAGATCATAAAAATCTCAACCATCGTGTCAAATACAGGTTAGCTTTGCAGAAGGACATTCGAAAGAGGTTCAGGTCCAAATATCTTGGATCTTTGATAAGGAGGCCGGAAAAGACTAGAACTTCGATGATAACTCCCGGGGACTTTGTTCTCATAAAAAATGACTACGCCAATCGAATCGACTGGCCACTGGGGAAAGTTTCAGAAATTCTGCCAGGGAAAGATGGTGTGTGTCGACTCATTAAACTTAGAACAACTCGCGGAGAAATTCTGCATCCAATTCAGCGCGTCTTCCCTTTAGAGATCTCTTCTAATGATTCGTCTTTTCCACCTGACACAAAAAATGCATTATCTACAAAAATCGCCTCTATGAAGAATGCTATTCCTAAGTGTTTGACGACAACTCCATCGACTACGCAGTTCAAAACAAGACAAGACTAGGACGGACTGTTAAAATTCCCGAAAGGCTAGATCTCTTATATAGTTGTTGAGCTGTGGGACTTCCACATCTCAAGGTGGGAGGATGTGAGATCTACTTTATAAATTTCAGTTTTTTACGTTAAAAGCAAAACAATTATTTAAATTTATTATTTTGTTTACGTGAATTTATTTATTGTTTAATTTTTTGTCACCGTGAACTGTACCATATTGAAAAAGTATATTATTTTGCCCTCTGTGGTAACAAGGAAGTGCTCGTTCTGTTTTGTTTAATTAACAGTATTCCATGAAAAAAATTGTTTATAACTAGGTGAGTCTTGGACTCTAGTGTGCATGTTAATTTGTGAAATAAATGAGATTTGGCAGAATTAATAGTTTAGAGTATTAATTTTCAATACAAGAAACTTTTTATTTTTTATTTTCACGATACGAGTTGTATTATGAAACTTTTGGTCATTCAAACGTTCCCAACTAGAACAAGTACGATTTACAAGAGGAATTCAATGTTCAGAATATGAATTCAATATTTTTTTGTATTCTTTTTAAAGTCGAAACCAGTTGTATCTGTGTGATAAGGAAAATATTTCAGTGGTATTCAATATCCGAGTCCCTTTTCTGTTTTGTTTAATTATGTTGCCTTAAAAACTTTGTCGCAATTTTATGAATAATCTGAAATATTGACGATTGTACACTAACTTTTGTATCATTCCATTGTTTGATAAAAAGTTTTACACATTCTTTTAAACTACTTGAAAGGTATGTAATAAATATTGCTTTTATAAGAATTAATTCTTTCATTCTAATTTATAAGTGTAATTGTACTATATATCAAATATGCAAGAAAAAAAAACGTTAAAAGCAATCAGTTGAGTAATATTTATTCATCTGGTAAAATCTTTAAGCACGCTATTGGTGTTGCAAGTGGCTGCTTTGGCTGTTTTTTTTTTCTTTTTTTGATTCGTGAATTTGAGTCCTAGTGCTACTGAGGGTCCATCGCATATGGAGAGATACCTGTTAATCTGTCAAAGCTCAAAGTCATCATGGTGCGAAAAATACGTGAGATGAGTGTTAACTAAGGAATTGTTCAAGTCAGATGAGGAGTGGATCGAGACAGCGCTTTTCACCCTGAAGTTTTAGCGCCATCTGTTATATAATATGGAAACTATCGCATTTTATTTACATTTTGGATAATTTTTACTTTTGATTTCCTGTTATTTTTGCTTTATTTTATTAATTGTTTTATTATCTTGCTTGCTATTTTAATTAGTTAATTTGTTTTTTAATTTTCTGTAATCAACTTTTTTATACTTACTGTTTTCAAAAATGGAGACTGAAAAGAATGTACATACCACAGACTTAATTTGCTCATTTTTTGATCTAGACTTCACTCGCTCTTTCTGTTTGGAAACGCATTTGAAAAATGTTCATGCTCATCAACAGGGTGATTTAAATGAAGGGATTTTGAAGGAATTCAGTACTTTCAGTGGTATATATTGTTGCATTATAAAATTTAGTTTATAAATTTACACTGTAATAGTATGGATTTTATACATTTATGTATTAATGTTTTCTATTAAAGTTCGGGTAATTTTATATTAATAAATGTAAACTTTCTTTTAATTAACATTATAGAATTTGTCACATGGAAAGAAGAAGAAAACAAGACCATGTCAAAATATGTTTGACAACGAGGAAGTAAAACACTTAAAAATAGACATAGTGATGAATTATCACTGTTGTCGAAGTGGGACATACAAACGAAAAGGGAAAAATGTAGGAGGGAAAGAGTTTAGGGTCACAAGGTTCTGCTAAAATTGGAATTAGTTGCCCAGCAATAATAAAAGTTAGACAGAGTACTGAAAATGTAGTAGTGCAATATTTTCCGAATCATGAAAATCAGTTAGAGCACTTAAGGTTATCAGAGTCTGATAGGGCAGCTGTTGCTGGTATAGTATTTTATTTATATAGTTTTATTATTCTTAGTTTTTTATTATTAGTTACTATTGTTAGTTTTGTTTATTTATTTTTCAGGACGATTAAAAGAAGGTGTTAGTGAAAAAAAAAATTCTGCAGGATATTAGAGAAAAAATTACTGTTGACAGTGGCAGAAAGATGCTTATTGAAAAAAAGGATATCCATAATATTAAAAGGGACTTCAATATTAATGGTTATATTAAAAGGCATGAAGTTGATGCAGTGAGTGTCAAGCTATGGACACAAGAAATGAAAAATAATGGAGAAAATTGTATTGTTTTTTTCCAAAGAGCAGAGACAATGAGGGAATGACTATGGATTGAAAGATGAAGATTTTGTCCTCATAATCATGACAGATTTTCAGAAAGAAATGATTACAAAATATGGAAAGGACAAAATTTGTATAGATGGAACACATGGGCTAAACAGCTATGATTTTAATTTATACTCAGTTGTGGTAGTCGATGAACATAAGAATGGAATACTTGTGGCATTTTGTTTTTCCAACAAAAGTTCTGAAGATGTATTCAGAATTTATTTTAGTGCTATTAAAAATGCTGTGGGTATAATCGAAACTACAACATTTATGACTGATGATGCTCCAGCATTTTATAATGCTTTGAGTTATGTGATGGGCACAGTTAAAAATCTCTTATTGTGTGCTTGGCACGTTACAAGAAACTGGCACCAAAATTTAAATAAAATTAAAAATCCTGAAAAGAGAAAAATTGTTAATAAGGCATTAAAGGCATGAAAGAGGAACTATGTTTAGAAACATTTTCTAAACTTATGAAGCAATTCATACAAGAATTGTTAAATGACTCGGACACTTGTGAATTCGGAAAGTATTTCCAACAGAATTATGCTAAGAGACCAGAAAAATGGGCCTATTGCTACAGGAAGGGTCTGGGCATAAATACAAACATGTTTTTTTAGTCTCCATAAAAAAATTAAATATCATTATTTTGAGGGAAAGCATGTCAATAGACTAGACATTGCAATCGATGGTCTTTTAAAACTGGTTAGAGACTTAATATTTCAACGCCTAATAAAAATTACAAAAAGAACCATTTCCTCTGATAAACTATAAAAAATTGTCAATAGCCACAGATTAGGCCTAGAGATTCAAAGCAATAGAATTGAAAAATTAGCAGATAACGAGTGGAAAATTGAATCCAATCATTCTAACTACCTAATATGCAAGAAAGAAGAAGAATGCCATAGATTATGTAATATAAAATGTACTGCCTGCAAAATTTGTATCCATTCCTATACATGCTCTTGTGTAGACAATTTAATAAGAGAAAATATTTGCAAGCACATTCATAAAGTTGCCAAAATGTTTTTAAATGATACACATAATGAAGAAATACAAGAGATTTATGTAAATCAAAATATTTTAAAAGAAACATTCGATGTTTTACCATGTAGCTCCAAATCTGCTAATAATGATGGTCATGAATCCAAAAAAAAAAGAAAAATTGAAAGCATTCTTGCTCTTATTGATGAATACGAGCTTACACTAGAAGTAGAAAGTAAAATTCATAGGAACCTATATAGTATATTAAACATTTTCTATAATGAAAAGGAACACAATAATAAAAAAGTTAAAATGATGGAATCTTGAACTATAAATATAAAACAAAAGATTGAAAAACAACTTGGAGTTTCTCTACACGAAGAAAAAGATGCACTGCTGGTACACTCAAAAATCCAACTACTGAAGAAGTAAACAATTTTAAAGAAGGATTACTGTTAAATTCACAAGAAATTATATCCATCAATACAGATTTTGATCATACTAATATGTAGTAATCAAAATAAATAATTCCTAACTGGAGGTTCCTGCTCTCAATTCAATTACTAAATAAGCTTAATTTATTCTCATTTTTGTGGTTCTTTATTCTTTCAAGTCATTCACATTTAACTATTGGCATAAATATTCAATTAAAATATGATATCCTGGTGATTATATTTGATTTCAATATATTATGATGTGTGTGTTGAAAAAAAATAGCTTAAATGATATAATATAAATGTGGGATTTGAAGAAGGAAAGGAAGTATCACTCTTTTTCTTCTTTCCCGCCGGCCGAAATGATTGACACTCAAACTTTTCTTTTTATTCAAGGATTATTTATTTTTTCATATCCGTTCGAAGCGCCTGTAGTGCGAGCCGCTGATTGGCTGTCTTTTTTTTTATGCAATTGCATGATTTTGAAATGAAATAGTTTAGTCAGTCTGTGTTCTGGCTCACGGCATGTAGCCGACGGCTGTGTTGTTTAGCTCTTTAAATGAATGTAAATTGTCCCCTAGATGTTAAAACCAAATAAAATGTTTTTGTTAAACATTTCTGAGAAGTTATTTCTCATGAACTCTCACAGATTGGGGGTTCGTAGCCGGGATTGAATTTTAGGGAAATCCCCGCAGATTAGTTTGTCGGCTCTGATATGCTTGCGTGAGAAAAAAAAACAGCCAACTGTCTCTCGGCTTTTAGGAAGCCGTTACGATTTTGTTCCGGGCTCCAGTTTTGCGGATTCCAGTATTGTTCCGGGCTCCAGTTTTGCGGATTCCAGTAATGTTCCGGGATCCAGTTTTGCGGATTCCAGTTGTGTTCCGGGCTCCAGTGTTGCGGATTCCAGTTTCGTTCGGGTTCCAGTGTTCCGGATTCCAGTTTCGTTTCGGGCTTCATTCTCGCTCCGGCCCTGCAGTTTCCTCGTCTGGTTTTTTGGCCGGCACCGTTTCGCTTTTGTGTGTGTTCATCTATAGTCCTGCCTAGTGGACTCAAAAAGTTCAGTGATCTTGCTGTATTGCGTCAGTGACAGTCTCGTGTTTCGTCAGTGACAATCTCGTGTTTCGTTTTCACCAGTGTCCGGTGTATATTTCAAGAGTGGACTACCTGAAGAGTCAAGATAAGTACTGTTTTGATTTTCACCAAATTTTGATTTATGGTGCTATGTTTTTTTAGTTGTGAAAAGTGAATAATTTCAAATCGTTAACTTGATCAGTATTGTTGTTTCGATTATTGATATTTTTATTTGATCAATTTTAGAATAGATTTGGTAATAGTATTGATGTTTTTGAAAGTATTACATTACAGTGTTATATATTTTGTGATAATATGATATAATTCTTTTCATGCAAGTTTCGGTTGAATTTGATCAATTTTAGTATAGATTTAGTAATTTTATTGATATTTTTTGTTTTTTTTTGAAAGTATTACAGTACTGTGTAATGTTTTGTGCTAATAGGATTTAATTCCTTTTCAAGTGAGTTCAGTTATTCTTAATCATTGTGTGTGTTAAGAAATGCTTAGAATGCTAATTTCAGGTTATTTGATAACAGAAAAAAGTACATTTTCTTTCTTTTAAAAAACGAAAGTAGATTTTATTTCTTTTGAAAACGAAAGTAGATTTTCTTTTTTTAAAACCGAAACTAGGTCCACAGTTGTGATTTAAAACCAGTGTTTATGAATAAGTTATGATTTATCTTGTCAAATAAGAATGAAAAATCTTTATAGTAAGTGTTAGCTGTTGGTATAGTACCAGAGTTGAGTAAATCTTGTGATCCACACTGTTTGATAGTGCAGTACTAGGTAAGCATTGCGACTATTGTGTTGGTACTACATTGCACGTGCATATTGTTGAAAAGTGAACATAATCATATTACGTATAACATATTTGTGATTAATATCTCTTTAACGAGGTATGAGCCAATTAAATTCTAATTGTGTTTGAAAGGATAAAATTCACTGACTTGTGCATGAAGTCATTGCCTAACGCGCAGTCTAAATTTAACCTTGTTTTTTTTTAAATCTTAAAAGTTGTTAGGGTGTAATTAAAAAGATTATAAACACCAGTGGTGTGCATAACAGTGCATAGTTCTTGTTTGTTATGGTAGATATTATTTTTCAATATAAAGGTAGTGTCTTTGAATGTTAGTATTGGATTTCTTTTTGTTTTTTTCCAATTATAAAAGTCAGTATTGATAATTTTTTAGAAGCTAATTATTACTAGTGCCTCATTAAGTACCGAACTCTTTCGTAATGGCATTTTTAGCGAAAGGTAAAAAGGCGGATCTGGTGAACGTCTGTGAAGAACTCGGTGAAAATGTTCCACCGAACAGCAGAGTTCCCGACATTAAGCACATAATTCTTGAAAGTAAGAATTTTAACGAAGAGGCAGTCCGAATTATGTTGGATAGAATAATCGGAGAAAGACTTGAAGAAGCAGAAGCTGAGCGTCAGCAACTTGAACATGAAGCTGAGCGGCAACGACTTGAACGTGAAGCTGAGCAGCAACGACTTGAACGTGAAGCTGAACAGCAACGACGTGAAGCTGAGCAGCAACGACTTGAACGTTGAAGCTGAGTGAAGCTGAGGCTGAGCAGCGGCAAATTGAATTACAACGTTTAGAGATCCGACGTTTAGAATTGCAGGCAGCCCCAGCAGCCACGACGCCCCCTGGAAGAACTGAGGAGGTTCATCATAAGATCCCTTTGGCACAAATCACGCCTAAGTTTGATGAGAAGAAAGATGAGATGAGTCTTTTTCTCGTCAACTTTGAGAGGCGAGCTGAGATGGCCAGAGTACCAAGAGAAGAATGGGTAGTTTACCTACTCCATGTGATGCCTCCGGAGATCTCTAACATGTTGGCGAGGGAGACAGCTGAAAACGCGAATAACTACGACTATGTTAAGGAGCTGGTTTTGAAAAAGTACAAGTTGTCTGCAGAAAAACTTAAAACTCTATTTTACAGACATCAAAAGGACCCTGAATAGACTTGGCGTAGTTTCGCCCACGAATTAAGTTGCTACTTTAGGGAATGGATTTCTACTCTAGAGATAACCACTTTTGAAGGCTTAGTAAACCTACTTATTGCTGAGCGAATAAAGGCAAAAGCTCCTGAGGATATTAAAGATCATTTTTTGGAGAGTGGCTCGAATTGAAACAGCCTGAAGAACTCGCCAATAAATTCGACGAATTTGAAAGCTTAAAAGATAGCTTAAGAAATAACCACCACGGTAGGAAACAGAATGAGAGTCGTCCCAGTCATAACGACAAATCAAGGTTCCAAGATAATCGCAGAAAACTTAGCGACAACCATGCAAGGTTTAGAGACAACCGTGGAAAATATAATGACAACCATGGTAGATCTACAGAGAATCACACGAGATTCTACGATAAACGTCAAACAAAGACTGAACCGGGAGGCAGAGGTTCCATGCCAGCCCAAAGCAAGACTTCTGGACAGAAGAATTTTCGTTGCTATGAGTGCGATTCTCCTGACCACCTAAGAAATGCATGTCCCGAATTAAGAAGAAGTCAAGGGAATGAGATCAACACGCACTCTGACACGCATCCTGTTCACATCGTCAATGAAGTACCAGAATAAGCAATAGAATATCCAGATGTAGATTTGCAGAAGTTTACAAGACAGGTCAAGATAGGAGACTTTGTCGTCACAGCCTTATTGGATACAGGCAGTGTACGCAACCTCATACGTTTTGACGTCTACAAGAGGATGAATCCAAAAACTAAACTTTGGAGAGAATCAACGGTCAGGGACAAGTTAAAACACTTGGATCCTTCAGACATGTTGCGGAGATAGACGGACACGTTTGCCGTCTAGACTTTCAAGTTGTCCCCAGCGCAGCTCTTAAGTTTGAGGCAATCATTGGGTCAGCATTCCTCGCCCATGCTCCCTGTCCTTTTCATGAAGAAAAGGTGAAACCAGAATCTCCAGATTGGATTTTCAACATTTCGAAGAAAGAAGAGCAAGACGAGTTAGACCTGCGACACATTCAGAATGCTGAAATTGCCTGTCGCGTTGAAGACATGGTGTCTTCGTATCAACCAAAGAAGACGGAATCTACGGATGTATCAATGAAGATCATCCTTGAAGACGAAATACCAGTTTATCAAAGAGCTAGAAGACTCGTTTCCAGAACGACAAGAGGTCAATAAACAAATCGACGAATGGATCAGAGATGGAATCATTCGCCCTAGTTCGTCGGATTATGCTAGTCCGATAGTTTTAGTAAAGAAGAAAGACCACTCAACAAGACTCTGTGTGGACTATCGACAGTTGAACCGGAAGCTGGTAAAGGACAGATTTCCACTTCCTTTAATCGAGGATGTACTAGATAGACTTCAAGAGGCTCGAGTATTCACAACCCTTGATCTGAAGAATGGCTTTTTCCACGTAAACGTTGACGAAGACAGCAAAAAATATACATCTTTCATTGTACCTGATGGGCAGTACGAATTTAATAAAGTCCCGTTTGGCCTAAGTACAAGCCCAGGAGTTTTCCAGAGATATGTAAATAGCATTTATAGACAACTAATAAGTGAAGGTACAGTAATAACTTATATGGATGACCTAATAATACCTTCTTTGGATGAAGCAGATGGTCTTAGAAAGCTAAAGAAAGTATTTGATTTGGCAGTGAAATATGGACTTGAATTCAAGTTTAAAAAGTGTCAGTTCCTGAAAAAAGAAGTTGAGTTTCTTGGGTACGTTGTGAAGGAAGGAACCATACGACCTTCAGATTCGAAGACTCAAGCAGTTAAGAATTACCCTACTCCTAAGACAGTTAAACAAGTACAAAGTTTTTTGGGTTTAACTAGTTACTTTCGGAAATTCATCCCAGGATATGCCGGTATCGCCAAACCATTGAGTGATCTACTTAGAAAAGATCATCCGTTTACGTTTGAAGCCGTACAGAAAGAAGCTTTTGAGAGACTTAAGGAGACGCTGTCTGAAAGCCCTGTCCTAAGGATATTCAGGCAAGGTACAAGAACTGAGTTGCACACTGATGCGAGTAAATACGGCTACGGTGTCGTACTACTTCAAGAAGCTGATGACGGAATGTTGCATCCTGTCTATTATATGTCCCGAAAGACTAGCCCAGCCGAAGAAAAATACAGTAGTTATGAGCTGGAGCTCTTAGCCATTGTGCAAGCCCTCAAGAAGTTTAGGGTCTACCTATTCGGCAATAAGTTCAAGATTGGGACAGACTGCTCCGCTTTTCAGATGACGAAGAGCAAAAAAGACCTGGTTACACGTATCGCAAGATGGGCCTTCCTCTTAGAGGAATTCGACTACGAAATAGAACATAGAGCAGGACAAAAGATGCGACATGTTGATGCATTGAGCAGGTATCCTATAATGATAATTACCGATACTATCACAGCAAAATTAAGGATATCCCAAGAAAAGGACGACTACATCACCACTCTTAAGTCCTTATTGAACGAGGGCCAAGATCAAGAGTACTTCATGAAGAATAAGATCCTGTATAAGTACGAAAATGGCCGAGAATTAGTCGTAGTACCAGAAGGAATGCAGACAGAGCTGATCAAGATGGCTCACGAGAAAGGACATTTTGCAGTCGCCAAAACAACAGATATTGTGAAGCAAGAGTTTTACATTCCGAAATTGCAGTCTAAAGTGGAAAACACAATAGCGCATTGTATACCATGCATCCTTGCAAACAAGAAAACCGGCAAGAAAGAGAGGATGTTGCATCCAATTCCCAAAGAAGATACCCCTCTCCACACCTACCATGTAGACTTCATAGGACCAATGCCCTCGACAAACAAGAATTATCAGCATATTCTGACTGTCGTAGATGCGTTTTCGAAATTCGTGTGGCTCTATCCTACGAAGTCCGTATCCGCTGAAGACGCGTTGGAGAAACTTAGACTCCAACAGAAAACATTTGGAAACCCAGTCCGGATAATCACCGACAGAGGAGCAGCGTTCACATTGAACAGCTTCAAAGAGTACTGTGAAAAAGAAAATATCCTGCATCTGCAAATTGCAACAGGAGTACCACGTGGGAATGGTCAAGTTGAACGAGTTCATAGAACCCTAATTCCAGCACTGACCAAGCTTACCCTTGAAGACCCCACGAAGTGGTTCAAGCACGTGCCAGAAGCACAAAGAATTTTGAATGACACCATCTGTCGTAGCACTAAGTTTACACCATTCGAACTTCTGACAGGTGTAAAGATGAGAAGCAGCGAAGACATCGCCATAAGAGAAATCCTTATCGAAGAGATGTTCAAAGAATTCAACGATCAAAGAAACAAGCTTAGATCAGAAGCTGTTAAAAACATTCTCAAAATCCAAGACGAAAATAGGAAGCAGCACAACAAGAAGTGTAAGGAAGCTACCGAATACAAGATCGGTGACATCGTGGCCATCCAACGAACTCAGTTTGGAACTGGTCTAAAGCTTAGACCCAAATTTTTCGGACCATATGAAGTGACTCAGGTCAACGGCAAAGGAAGATACGAGGTATCCAAGATAGGGAATCATGCAGGCCCAAACCAAACGACAACAGCTGTCGACCTAATGAAACCTTTTGGATAGGCATTTTTTTTTTTTTTGTTCCCTTAGTAATTTTCCTTTGGCATTTTTCTACGTGTGTTATTTTTATGGCTCATACTTCCACATACTTCTACTGTGCATTTATTTTTAAGTGTTTAATTTGTGAACTTTTTTTTTTTATAATTTGAAGTGTTTATCATTTGTGATTTATTGTATTTCTTTTCAAATTGCTTCATAGTGTATTTTTATGTCAGTGTTATTTTTGAATGTAATTTGATTGTAAGCATTACAGGATGCTTCCGTTCTAAATTGTTTTTATACTCGCGTTCGCTGAGGACAGCGACATGTCAGGACGGCCGAGTTGTGGGATTTGAAGAGGGAAAGGAAGTATCACTCTTTTTCTTCTTTCCCGCCGGCCGAAATGATTGACACTCAAACTTTTCTTTTTATTCAAGGATTATTTATTTTTCATATCCGTTCGAAGCGCCTGTAGTGCGAGCCGCTGATTGGCTGTCTTTTTTTTTATGCAATTGCATGATTTCGAAATGAAATAGTTTAGTCAGTCTGTGTTCTGGCTCACGGCATGTAGCCGACGGCTGTGTTGTTTAGCTCTTTAAATGAATGTAAATTGTCCCCTAGATGTTAAAACCAAATAAAATGTTTTTGTTAAACATTTTTAATAAGTTATTTCTCATGAACTCTCACATAAAAACTGAGGGAACAAAGTACATTAAAAATAAATTAATTAAAGAGCTGACCTTTTTCTATTAAGTTAATGTTGAAAAAGTATTTATTTTCCTCTTTTATTCTCTAATAAGCCCACACACTATTAGCCCACGTATAATTAAAAAAACATTTTGATCCCTATGAAATTAATTGAGCTACTAGTTAAATTTTCAACGCATTTTGAGATTTAAAGTTTCATAAAATATACCTAATGAAAAGTGTTGCAATATCTATTTTTATAAACAAACGAGACAAATGTTTTGATATTTTATTTTTTCAATTACATGAAAAACTAGTTGTCAATTATTTTTGAAAATGTTACTTTTTATTTTTAAAAATTTTTTAGTCTCTTAAAGTTATTTATGTTTCTTAGATTATTGCAAAGAAAAGTTAGTGTGGATTTGAAAATCTATTCCCTCTTGTTAATTTTTAATAATTTTTCTAAAAAAACCTGAAATTTTTTTTTTTGAGATCTCAGTTTTAAATTTATACTTAATTTTATAGAACATACGTTTGGGAGTATATACAAAACTTTTCACTGCTCTGTGATGAACAGAAAAAAAAGTCTTAGGGATTAGAGCTTTTTTACCTTCAAAACTGAAATTCTGAGAAAAATGCATTTAAAATTTGTTAAGGCATATAAAACAAAAACTTACAATGCCCGTAATTTCTTAAAATGTTATTTTCCAATGTATGTTCTACATTAAAACACTATTTTAATTTTACATGACTGAAAATAATTTTTTCAATTCGACATAAAATTTTGCAAAATATTGATAGCATTTGTTACCACAAGATTACTCAGCTTAATCATTTAATTATTGGTATAAATATGCAATTAAAATATGATTTCCTGGTGATTATATTTGATTTCAATATATTGTAATGTGTGTGTTGAAAAAAAATAGCTCAAATGTTGTATTAATATAATATTAATACATGTACATTATATTATATTGAGAAAGTTATTCATAAAAGGTACTTTTAAAAAACTACTTGATAAGTTGACATTATTTAATTCTTTTGAAAAAACAATAGAATTTAAATCTAGTTGAATTAATTTACATTTTATACAAAAATTTAGGTTATTTTTCTAATATTTTACGCTTAAATTTTTTTGCACGCAAAGCAAAAGTGTAGATATTTTAATGAAAGTTACAAAATCCAATATATTTGGCTTTTTCAGTCATATTTATTTTTTATACAATAAATTATTAAAAAAATTTAGGTTATTTTTCTAATATTTTTCGCTTAAATTTCTTTTCACGCAAAGCAAAAGTGTAGATATTTTAATAAAATTACAAAATCCAATAATTTGGCTTTTTCAGTCATATTTATTTTTTCTACAATAAATTATTTTTCCTTTTCTTAATTAATTGCAGATAAAACTGAGGTTTGGAAGGTAATCATGAGATATATTCACAAAAATAATTAATATTATTTGGGGATTCATTTTTCTCATTGTCCGACCTTATTCCGTCACCAGTAGCCCTCGTAATCGTTTGGTTTATTTTTATTTAGGAAGTCACCGGGGGGGGAAGACGTAAGAAAACTTCTCAACCCAAACGGTAATTGAAAAAAAATCATTAATAGGATCACAGTACAGAAAAAGTTATTCCACTGCGCATGTCTTAAGTACAGTGAAGTACCCAAATTTTCGCCAAAAAGTATCGCTAAACCTGGCGATAAAAGATAAGGATGTAGTAACCCTTGCTGGTTTACGAGCCTGAAACGGTTTTTGGTATAAACGTATTTTGACAACAATGCTAAGAGCTGAATTTTCGCCAAAAAATATTTGTAATTACGGGCATGCGCAGCTCTGTAATTTTCACTCTCCTGTTTATTTTTCTATGTAACTTGAGGATTGCTTAATCTTTAGATAATAAACAATACCTTTTTTTTTTATTAAATGATAAACCAAGAGATGTTGAAATAATTTGCAATTTCAATACTAGAGTGTGAGAAATGAAGCATTTTCTGTAGAAAATTGTTGAAAAACGTATTTTATATTTGTAAATTTGTCCTTATTCTACTCTTAAAATAGTTTTGAATTTCTTTTAAAATGGCAAATTCTCTCTTATTATCTGGAAGAGTGGCTGTTGTAACAGGTGGGGGTAGCGGTATAGGAAGATCTGTCTGTAAAATGTTTGCAAAAGAAGGTGCCACTGTCATTGCTGCAGATTTGAATGAAGTATCGGCGAAAGAAACTATACAAGACATTTCTGGTAAAATTTTTCAACTTCTCGATGCGTTTGTAGATGCATGCAAACTTCAAGGATTTTTCCGATACATTTATTATTAATCGTCTAATTACAAATTTAATTATTAACGTGCTTTGCGATAATTATTTTTTTAGTTAGATATCAGCACAATCAAATATATATATATATATTAGCAATACGGGAACTAGTTTGTGTGTGTGATATCACGGGGCAGGGCGCCAAATGCTGTTTGGCGTGATAAGGAATCACGCCAAGCAGCGCATGCCGTTGGAATGAAATTCAAGTTGGCGGTCTAGTGGTAAGACTCGTCAGGAAAATAATTTTAAAGAACTGTTTTGAAAAACATTAAAATCGATTTCAAATGAAGAATTTAGGAATAGATTGAGACTAACCAAGATCAATAAATAATTAATATCAATATTATAAAAAAAACATATTTACTAATAGTAATATTATGCAGTATACTATAATCTTGTAATATGTTATAGAAATTATTATATATATAATATTCATATAATACACTAAAGAGTAATAATTATTAGATATTCATACGGTATTGCTTTTTATTTTATATAATAATCACGTAATATAGTTTAATAGATTTTATAAAAAAGAATAATCATCCTATTGTAATATAAATAAGAATCATACAGATATAAGAATACTCATTTGACATAATTATAAAAAACAACAGAATAATAATTGTAAATAAATAACATAATAATAATAAATAGATAACATAATACTTAGAAATAAATAAAATAATAAAAATAAATAACACATGTAATAATAATTATAAAATAAAAATTATTACAAATAACGTATATTATATGAATATTACACATTCGAATAATTTTTTTTTACATTATTAATAAAATAATTACATAATATATATTAAAATTAATAATGAATAGCAACTAAAGAGAACTGAAAGCTTGCTATGTACCAAAAACTGCAAATTTCTTCAACGAATTTCATCAAACAGGAAACGGAAAGAAAAAAAAAATTAAGTAAAATAAATTGAAAGTAAACGATTCATAGGAATAATTAATAATATAACACTCATTCTTTAAAAAAAAAATATCCTAGTTCTCACCAATGATATTAGAAATATCCATATTCGAAAATAGCATTAAATAAAACAGAAGACTGAAATATAATGTGAATCCGGATTGCAATGAAAATAGTTAAATTGTAAAAGAAATAGAAATAAAATCGTCTGAAATTAATAGGATTACCGCGGGAACAGAACCAATAAAAATTATTTCTAATATACGTTATCTCCATGGCAACCACATCGCCAGACGATAAAAATATCAAGGTAACCATATTGTAATGTTATCGCCCATCTTGGCAAACATAAACAGCAACTTGGTGCGATGCCCCGTGATATCAAACTAGCAGGGCAATACGTTTTTGTAATGTTTGGTCAAGCACTTAGTTAAGCTCTTTGAGAAAACATGTGGGTTATGTTCTCTGATAATATAAATTATCTTTATTTATTTTTAAAAAATATATGCATTATGAAGTTGGAGTCAGGAAGTGAATCGGATTCTACTTTTAGTACTTTTTTTGTCATTGACTACAATAAAAATATGGCAGCAGTAGACATTGTAGACCATGCTTGTCTAAAGTGCGGCCCAAATGCAAATTATGAAAATATTTCAATTTACACATTTTTATTAAAAAAATAAATGTATGCCCAAAATACGCAGAATATGCTGCATTAATTTTCGATTTAACGGATGAGTTTGAAAGAAGATTTCAAGATCTTTGAAAAAACGAAGAATATTTCAATATATTTTCTATCCCGTTTTCTCTCGAAATAAATAAATTACCTTCAAATGGATTGATTGAATATTAACGTCACACTGTTCTGCTACAAGAGGGCTTTTTGGCAACGGACCTCGTAATTTTGAACCATGGTCAAGTGACGAGGACGACACTGGAGCTGGCACCCACTTCTCTTAACTATCACAACGACGGGAGGATGTTTGAGCTCTCGACAGATTTAACGTGCTTCGCTCCCCTACAGGGTGGGTCTTTAGTGCTACTGGGCTCAAACTCATGATTTGCTTGCCATGATCCGATTCCTTGACCACTTGGTTACCGTGGCCACATCTTCAAATGGAATGCTTTGAACTGAAAAGTGACATTCAACTGAAAGAAAAATTTAGGAATACTGGAGTTTTATAAAGTTACCTACACCACACAATAAATATCTTCATTTTCACAGTCATGCTTTATTAATGTCTTCAGCTTTTGGCAGTACTTATATTTGTGAAGTTATTTTCCAAGAAAAGCATACAAAAATAGGACAAACATCTTGAAATGCATTAAGAATTGCAACTTTGTCTATTTAATCCGATATTGATTTGCTTGTTCAACACATACGCAAATTCATTCTTCTCATTAACTTGATCTTTTTCCATCTTCATGAAATCCAAACTAAATGAAATGAAACTTTTACAAATTTAAAATAAATGTGTACCTATTCATGTCTAATTCAAATTAAAAATATTATAATAAAAATAAGTTAATTTATTTTAATAAAACTACATAGAGTTAATTTTTATTTCAATTTGTTAAAAAAAATATATATTGTACGTACAGCCCAGAAAAAAAAAATTATTTTTGCAATGCGGCTCACACCCATGTTGAAGACCAATATATTGGAGATTACTCTATTGCTTAAAAACAAGGTAAAAAGTCCTACAAGGAAATATATTTTTCATTAGTTTGATAAAACTGTTTTGAACTCATACCTTATTTACAAAAACAAGGAGGCAAAAAATCACATTTGATGTTCCGTTTATCCTTAGTAGATGAACTTATTGAAAAGTATATTATATCAGAGAAACCACTGCAAAAAGAGGTCAGCCAAGCTTGGAGAATAACCCCAACTGTTTGATTGAAAGACAATTTACTAAACAGATGCCTCCAACTGATAAGAAGTGGCAATATTATGAAGAGAATGTAAAGTTTGTTGTTCCAAAAGAGATGAAAACAATAAGAGTGATGCAGAAAGGAAACTTGATACTATGCTGTCCAGATTGTGATGTTGGCCTTTGCATCTCATGCTTTGAGATTTATCACACAAGTAAAAATTACTAATGTTTTTTTATGTCATGCATAAGTGCAATAAAATTTTAATTTAATGTTTAAAAAACATGTTTTAAAATTTTTTTTTCTTTTTGTTGGAAAGCTAACATTCAGCAATTATAACCCATAATGTTTGCTTTACTTAAAAAATTAAATTTTGTATTTCAAGCAAAAAATTAATCCAAAAATTAAAAATGAATACATATATTGAACATGTACTTAGTTTTATATAATTTTCCTGAATAAAAAAAAATAGGCACTTTTAGGACCGTTTTCTTCAAAATTATCCAACTGTTAAAGAGTTAAACAAATACATTAGAGTCCCAAAAACTTGCCACTTTATAACCCTTCAGTTGGATAACTCGCCCACATCCTTGCAGGTCAAAAATGGCTACATATGAGCTAATTTTTTACGAATGTTTTGCCAGCCAATAAACCAGTAAGTCTCAAGAGAAGATAAAGGCACAAGCTGTTTTCCTCCATTCTTTTGGTAAAAGATCATGGTCAAAATTCATTAGCATTAGTTCGTTCCTGATGAGAACTTCCTTGATCACAAGGGAAATAATTTCACTGAATGTGATGATGAAGAAAATGTAAACTTCTCAACTTTCTAAAAAAGAGTTTCTGGATGTGCAGAAGCTGATGAAAATTATATCAAGCATTAGTTCCAGAACAATACCAAGCAAGAAATTTTGTCCAATGCAGAAATTATTGCTGCTGTCACTGTAAATGAAAAAATCCAGGAAAGTGACGATGGCAATGTTGAGAGCATCATACAAACTTTTTTAAATAGCTCACTTATTTGATGAGGGACTAAAGGCTGTCAAAATCGCCCTTCCATATTTTGAGCAACAAGGTGCATTAGTAGTGGGCTTTCTGTCCTTTCGTTGGCTTCGCAAAATGCAGAGTGCAGTACAATAAAACAAGATTATACACATTTCTTTTTTTAAAAAAAAATGTCAGTTTTTGCAAAGTTGGCTACTTTATTTTCATTGTAGACAGCATTATGCCTCCATTTATTTTTCTGACTGGTCAGATAAATTACTATATACTATCTATTCAGTAATTTTCATTTTTCTGTTGTAAATGCTCTATGCCATCATAAAATACATTCTTTTCTTTTGTTAAAGGGTATTTGGGCTGTTTATTTTCAGTTTTATTCTTATGCAAACTATACGAACACAAATTCAGTACAGTATTTTCTGAGTAAACACTCATACTTATTCTTTTTTAATCCTACTCTTGATAACCCAGCATTTTCACAAACTTGGCCACCCTTCAGTCCACATTAGGCCAAGTTTTCAGAACTCTACTTTTTTTTATCAGTAAATCACAGTTAAGAAATTAATTTTATTTAAAGCAATGGATCCTCTTTTGTACATTTCAGTATTAAAATATATTTTAAAACGTTTTTCATTGTTAAAAGAAATGTTCTTAAAGTAAAGAATTTCAGCCAATTTAACTATCCATGCTTTAGATGCCTTCCAAAGCAATTGTTGAATTCTCATGGTATTATTGTGTTTAGTGTTTACTTATTCAAAATTTGTAAAATGTTTATTTGTTTATAAAATTTCTCAGGTTATTCGTTGAATCAAAAGAAGAATTTTTAATGTTTTAGAATGCTTTTAGTTTAGGGATGTGTGTTTTAACTGACTTTTGAATTCTAATTGAGATTAATTTATTCTTCCATATTTAACATTTTATTTTACTCAAACATTGCTTTTTGTAGCCATAAATTGAAAATTTAACTTTCATAAAAAAATCTTTCTCAATTTTATGTTACTACATTCATAATATTATTTTTTCTTGTTGTGATTATCTACATTCGGATAAAAAACAGGGACTATTTAATTCAGTCTTGAAAAATCATTATATAGCAAGATTTTGTAAATTAGTTCTAAAAATGGGAATTATTTTGAAGAATGAAATTCAACTTGGAACTGATTTTCAATTATGTTAAAATTAAATATTTGGTCAATATTTTTTTATAGTTTACTTTTAAAGTTTATTTTGTAAAAGTAAAACATAAAAAATCACAATATATTTTTTAATTCATTTTCTAAAATGTTTTAAATTTACCAGTGTGGTATCACTATGCAAATGTTTGTGTACTTAAAAAATAAAAATTTTATTTTACTTATAGGGAAGCATTTTGCTCACTCTGTTGATGTCTCACAAAGTGAATCTGTTCTTGGGCTTGTATCCAAAATTAAAGAGGAGTATCCTATCCCTGATATTTTAGTGAATTGTGCTGGTGTCACTCGAGATGGTTTTATGATAAAAATGACAGAAGCAATGTTTGATGATGTGATCAAAGTGAATCTAAAAGGTACCTTCCTCATGACTCAAGCAATTAGCAGACTCATGATTGATTCCAAAGTCACAACTGGATCAATTATAAACATATCTAGTGTTTCTGGCAAAATTGGAAACATGGGCCAATGCAACTATGCAGCTTCCAAGGTTGGTGTAGAAGGTTTCACAAAGACTGTTGCTAGGGAACTGGCTCAGTATAATATCCGTTGCAATGCTGTAATGCCTGGATTTATTGACACCCCAATGGCGAACAAGGTTCCAGAAAAAATCCTAGATCATGTTATTAAAGAAATTCCAATGCAGCGATGTGGTAAACCTGAAGAAATTGCTGATGTTTGTACATTTTTAGCTTCACAAAGAAGTTCTTATGTAACTGGTAGTATCATTCAAGTTTCTGGAGGTTTTCTAATGTAGCAGCAAAACATTTTGTAATTTTTTCAAATTTAATAATAAGAAAAACATGTTGAAAATTATATTTTTATGATTACAGTTTGAATATGAAGCATGTAAAAAAGTTGTGATGATAAATCACTAAACATATTTTATATATTTTAAATAAAGCTATTTCAATCTGAAACTAATTTGAATTCATACTTTGTATTCTCTGAGAACAAATTTTAGAGGGAAAGACTTTTGATAAATGGAAATTGTGCTAATGTTTGATAACATTTTTTATATGTAAGGAAAAGTTAGTTTTTATTTTATATGTTAATCAGTTTCTCATAATTGTATAAGCTTGTTTTAGATGCATTGATAAAAAAAAAAAAAATTGCTTTTGGGGATATGATTAAATTTTCAAATATCAACAATTAATAATTTCATGTATGAGTTATAATTCTGTACAGTGATTTGAAAAAGGATTACTTTCTTAGAAGAATTTTTAGGAATGGAGTTGACCTGAAATAGTATGACATGAAGAGAAAATTCAAAAAAGTTTCATTGCCATGAGTTTTGGCAACAGGAAATAATTCTGAAGCAGATATTGTACCCTAAATGTTAGAATTTTAGTTTGGATCTCCATATGGGGTTTCTCCCCATGCAATATGCCTTGTTATTGCATGTCATTAATTTGATGATGAATTGAATAAGTTTGCTTCTCTTTCTGTATAAAAATTATATTTGTATGTGTAAATTTTTATAAAATCAACACTTATATCATGCATTGCTGTGAAGTAATAAATCCTGTTTTTATTCACAGCATTTAAAAGGTCTCTGACAAATAATTTGAAAAATGAGACATTTTTGTTTTTAAGCACCCCTTCTCTTTTCATTGTAAATTAGAAAAAATTCCTCAGGCATGAAATTTTCCATAAGATTGTTTATTTAAATAAAGTAAGACTTGGGGCAAAATCCTATTTTGGTGCACTACTTGTTGATGATTTTGAAATTGAATCAAAGCACAACTTCCAAATTTTGTCATTGCAACATGAAATAGTATGGTGTCGCATCTAAAAATCAATGTAAAGAATTTTTAATATAAAGAATTGTTGAATGAAATGAAAATAAAGTTTTGTGAAAAATAATTGAAAAGAACCACAAAAACTGGAAAAAATCATTAGCATAATGAACACCATACAGATTTTGTCGTTTTCTGACAACTGAAGTTAAGCTTAGAGAAAGAACAAAATAGAATTTCTATCCATCATTTTAACACTGTGAAATTTATTGCAAATATAGGTTTTTTTCTCTTCCATTCTGGTAATTCTAACTTCAGTTTAAAAACAAGAACGAAATTGTCTCTATGCTGAACAATATACATTTTCCCCCCACTTCTTTCAGACAAAAATTCTAACATTAATTTTAAAAAAAGATGGTACAGTGGTTAGTGATGCTGACTGCGGTGCTGTAGGGCCTGGGTTTGAATCCCGGAGAAGGCATGGATGTTTGTGTTTTAATCCTTCTTTCCTTTGTGATGTGTGCTTCATGCATACTTCTATGTAAGCCCCCGTGTGATACTTTGTTGTGCACGGGTTTATAAATGTTCCCAATAACAAAACAAAAAATGTGAAAAAGATTGAAATGGACTTTAGATGTGTTTCCCTTGAGCAAATAGAAAAGATTGTTTAAATGTGTAATTGCTATGTATCAAGTACAGTTACAACTATAGTCACTAATTTTTGTTGCCATAGGGTGCATCAAAAGAAGACCTCAACCATTTGACCCTGTTTAACATTGATTTATTACTATGGGGTATCGTTATTACTGAATTAGTTTGTCACAGTGCAGGTATCTATTAACCTAGCACTGGCTTTTCTGTTGTACTGCTTGAAACGTTTTAGTCTTGTTGATTTCGAGATGAGCACATTGAGGGGGGAGCAACAATATAATTACAGTTTGAATGTATATTTCCAGTTGATTTAAATGTTAGCTATCAATGTTATTATATGTATAAAGGTATTTTCATATTTTTTAAACTTGTATTTTGGATAAGTTTACATTTCTTTTATTCTTGTAACGATTGATAGTGAAGAAAAAGGAAATAAAGTGACAAGAGGAAAAGCATTCTTCTGAAAACTAAAATATCTGATGTTGGTATTGCATTAAATTTATCTACTTCAACATTGCACGCAATTCTAAAAAATAATGAAAAAAATTATATCGCAGCAACTATGAATGATTTCTGAAAAAAATTACCCATTTTAGAAACATTGTGATTGAAGAAATGGAACATGATTTTTTCATCTAGGTATATGATAAAATTGAACACAATTTGTCATTTAAGTCAAGCTGCTGCAATAGAAAAAACTATTTAATAAATTAGTAAAAACAATATTTTAACATTTTCAGAATGAAAGAGGGAACAAAAGTGAAAATATTGTTGATATTTGATGGTAATTGATTTAAAAACAAGCAATCTTAGTATACAGATTGCTGGAAAATCAACATGTGGAAGTACATAAGCAACTGCTGCATTTCCAGTAATGTTAAAAGTATTCATTAAAAACAAGGGATTATCTTCCTTTATTAATTCTTATTGATGAAATAGACTGCTTGTCTAAAGTGTGGTCCATGGGCCGCATGTGGCCCAAAAGCCTTTAAAATGCAAATTATGAAAACATTTAAATTTACACATTTTTATTAAAAAAATAAATGTTTGCAATATTTTTCATATATAATTGATTCATTGACATTTATTTTGAAATAACAATTTAAATGATTTAAGCTTGAGACTACAAGGAAAAAATCAGTTTATTATGTTTGAGTTGAAAACCTCTGAGTTGCACAAAATATGCTGCATTAATTTTTGATTCAATTCAAGAGTTTGAAAGTAATTTTCAAGATTTTCAAAAAAATTTAGAGTATTTCAACATATTTTCTACCCCATTTTCTGTAGAATTAAATAAATTACCTTCAAATGGAAAGCATTGAGTTGCAAAGTGACTTTCAAATGAAAGAAAAATTTGGGAACTGTTTCTTTACTGGAGTTCTATAAAGATTACCTACCTTGCAATAAATATCCTGATTTTCACAATCATGCTTTATTAATGTCTTCAGCTTTTGGCAGTACCTATATTTCTTAACAATTATTTTCAAGAATGAAGCATTCAAAAAACAAAAATAGGACAAAGATCACTGACAAACATCTTGAAAATGCATTAAGAAATGATCTGTTTATTCAACAAAAGCAAATTCATCCATCTCATTTATTTGAATTTTTTCCATCTTTATAAAATCCAAACCAAATGAAATAAAACTTTTTCAAATTTAAAATAAATATGTACCTAAACATATCTAATTAAAATTTTTAAAAGATTATAATAAAAAGTTAATTTATTTTGATAAAACTATATAAAGTTAATTTTTATTTCAATTTGTTGAAAAAATATTGAATGTGTGGCCGAGCAATTTTTTGTTTGTTTGTAATATGTCATAGTTTAGACACCCATGAAATAGATCTTTTTTGGAAGAAAATGCCAAAATATCATATTTTTATCCCATGAAGAAGAGCAAGGATCAGGTATTAAGGCTTCAGAAGATAAATACTTCTACTAAGAAATTCCATTGCTTGTTTATCATTTTAAAACCCCAAGAGTAGTTAAGGAATTTTCAAAATCCTCTTTACCAGTAATTTGGAAATTTAATAAAAAAATCTTGGATCACTAGAAATTTTCAATATTTGGTTAACCAAACTTTTTTTTCCTGTTTATTAAACACTACCACAAATTGAAAAAACTAGAACCAAGCTTTACTTTTAATTGATAATGGTTTGCATTTGTCCAACTTAGCAACATTCCAGTAAAAGTAATGTTCCTGCCACCCAATACAATTTTGTTAATCCAACTAATAAATCTAGGAAAATATCAAATTTGATATTATACCTTGATCAATATAATCGTTGTTCATTGCAACAGTTGATTGATTAAATCAATCCTTCAGAAAAAGTACTATATCTTGGATGCTGTAAGCAGTAACGTTGCTACCAATGTGCTAGGCGGTGACATGCAATGAGGCCCCTGACCGCCAAGTAAGTGAACTTGCAATAATATCTCCCATTTTTAAGGTATAAATATAAAAGGTTGCAATATAACTATAATCAGGGCAATTTGGTTGAAAGTAATTGAACTTGTAGGGAATTCCTCTAAATTCTTTCGCTTATTTGTTTAGTGTTGCGAACTTTACTTATTGAAAAATTTATATTTTCATTTTTCTATAAACTTTTACATGAAAGTTCCATGAAAAATCTTACCATACTTATTAGTTACATCTTAGAAAACCTACAGAAGAGGCAATTCCTTCTTATTTATATTCTATTTTAAATAATACGATTCATAGTAAGTCAGTTTCCTGTTTTGTAATCTTATTGTATCTGCAATACACATGTAATTTTGTCCCCCCCCCCTTCTCTGCTCTTTTGCAGAGGTTTTTTTAAAAAAATTAATTATAATAATATTGTACTGTATTTTCTTGTCCATGCATATTTTTTGTATGATTTCCTGTCAATCTCAGTGAACTATTTTGTAGCTCCAAGCCCTCTGGTGGGCAAGTTTGACCCTCCCAAATAAATAGGCAGGGATCCCCCAACAACGTTTTGTAGTGTAGCATTTTGTTTCTCCTGCCTTTAAATGTCAGTAAGTATATATGACATGTATTGCATAAATTATAAAACTGAAATTAGGGATAAAAAAAATACCCATTGGTGCATTTAAGTGTGAATAATGCCAAGAAAGAGAAGATAGTAAACAAAAATTGTAGCTTCGTATATTTAATATTCATATATTTCTACTTGATAAAATCCAACCAAGATAGGGCCCTCAATTTTTTTTTAGCACCAGAGTCTTTGGATACCTAGCTACGTCACTGGCTGTAGGCAACATCAATCTTTTCTGAAATAAGGTGATATAAAAATGTTAGAAAGAATGTGGTCAGGCTAACGAAAAGGATGTTGATTTAGAGAATCCACATTGCTAATGTTGGCGAAATTGTCAAGTAGCTAATGAAATAGTGTTAAATAACAATTTTTCAGAATATTGAAGAATTATTGCAAGTTACAAATAGTGAAACTCTTTAATGATGAGTTTAAAGAATTGATAGTGCACAAAGATAAAATAAGTATTTTTGAAGATGAATAGCAAAAAGAACATTAGAAGAATATTTTAGCCACTGTAACTGAAACTATGTATCAGATAAAATGATTGGGATAGAAATTCAAAGGCAAGGTGCAATATCTTACAAATGGCAACTGCGACTGGGAAATGTCAAACAAAGTTAGATAACTTTACAAATATGAGAAAGAACCTTCGTCATCATAAACAAAACTTATTTACTCAAGTTTTTTTTAAAAATATTTCTTTAATTTCTTAAAGAATAAAAATTTATAAGAGTATTGAATGATTATAATTATTATTCTAAAGTATTTAACAATATATATTACAAAATAAACAAAGTTTGATACATTTTCTTATTTGTTTCACTTATATCCTCATTATCTGTGTGTTTAACGCTGATTCTTATTAATAAGTATCCTGTGGGTTAAACAGGATTTTACTTTACCTATTCACTGCCAATTATGAGATATCTTGTAGTGAGCATATGTACCAAAACTACTGACTACGAGATATCTCGTAGTGTGTGGCACAATTTAAGGTTGTTTACAAATGGCTATTTGAGTTAGGAATTATTAGAAAGGATAAATGAAGAATTTATATAGTAGTGTAAAAAACATATTAAATATCAATTTTTATTATTGAAACTATAACTTAGGGTGATTAGATTATAGCATAATTATATATATGAATGTATTACAAATTTTTAAAAACTATTGTTGTTGCTGTGTATGATGAGCTTAACAAGGATCAACTAAATTGCTGGGTTGTTGGGACACTGGGCAAAAATACCTAGTCTCCTTTGTTTTTTTTTCTTTTGCTTTGAACACATTCAATCTAGCTTTGTGGGCATCCTTTTTTTTTTTCTGTGGGAGGAAGATATTTTAAATAATGAAAATCAGTTGTATTTGTATTACAGTTGTTGTTTTCTCCTGCATTTCTGCTATCGTCCCATGAGACATGCTACTAAAAAATTCATAAGTGGCCCTCAGCACAAGGATTTTATTCAGTGATGCCAGCTATGAGTTATCTCATAGTGTTTTTTTCAATAAAAATTACTGTAAATGCCATTACAATATTATATCAGTAACTTAATATTGTTATATTTTGTAAAATATTTCATTTTTTCCTTAAAATAAAACCTTGACATCCAGGTCAAGGCACTCCAAATTTTCTTGGTAGTGAATATACATGTATTCTAAGTTCATTGAAGGTATGGCAACAATTTTTACAGTGTGTTAAAGAATCCGGATTATTAATGTTACTTAAACAACAAGATATTCAAACTCCTCAGAAAGTTAGCAAATGTTCTGCTTAACCTCTCTACTATCTTAGATTCTATTCTGCCTGAATATAAACTTCACACACACACACAAAGTAGTTTCATACTAATATTTCTAAATAACTAGGAAGGGAAGGGGGGTGTTATATTTGTGTCGCTTAGATTGAAAAATCCAGTTATTTCAAAATTGGAGGATATACTCTATTTTATTTTTTATGAAACCAACTGTCAACCTTTGGATTAAAACAGCCATCAAATTATAATTTTTAGTATGTTCTTTTTCACTAGTGAAATGTTATAATAGTAGTGTGTATAAATTCACTGCTACATTTTAAGTCTATAATTTTTTCTAATAGATTTTTTTTAAATATGCCTATTATAAATACATATTTCATCATTGTTATTTTTCATCTCTCCCTTTATTTTTTAAATCAATTATAATTAGTTAACTTTTTACATATCAATGCAATAAACTATTTTTTCTTTCACACACAGTGTAATTACTTTCAAAAAATTATACTATGTTTGTTGAGACATACTTAGTGTAGATGTATAATTAAAGAAGCAATAATATATGCAATTACTCTGTAGATTGGAAAATAAATATTTTTATGTCACATAATATGCATAGTGATTATGGAATAAAAACTGCAAAAGGACTGAAAATTAACAATTTTAGAATAAATATTAGAAAAGTATAATTAGGTATATTAATTCACATAAAATGTTCCCAATGCATTTTATAAACAATTTTAAGTTTAATAGTTCAAGAAATTTAAAGTAGAATCAGATATAAGCAATCATTGTTTTATTATACTTTATCTAGTTTAATTGATTATATACAAACATCACACTTCAAGGCAACATGAAGACTATTAGACCTTGCAATTTTGAAACTGGATCAAGTAATAAAAAAAAACACCTAAGCTGAAACTCCAAACTTTCATATCACTCCAACATAAAGACTTTCAGCCTTGACAAATTTATCATTCATCAACCCTTCTACATGACATGTCTTCAGTAGTACTAAGATTTGACAAAAGCAACATTGATCACAAGTTCTCAATCATGACATATCAGTACTGCTGCTCCAAATTATACATTAAATAATTTAAAAGCCAATGTTAAACAAAAAACACTTTAAGTGCTTGGAAGCTCCCCCCAAAAAGATGGGAATCTAATTTTTATTAAAATTTTAAGTATGGGGGGGGGGAGCAATTTTACTATTTTCTCTTTGATATGCTTTCTCCAACTTCCTACTATGAAAATAATTACTTTAGAAAAAGCAAATATTTTTGGAACTTACAAGGTACTTATTCTTTCATAAATATAAATATGTACCTTTATCATGATTTATGACAAAATTTTCAGTATTTAAAAATACTGAAATAATAAATTTAAAAATACAAATGGTAAAAATGTATGAAACTCGTTTTTTACTGAATTTTCGCCTCTAAATCTTTGTAATCATTAGCAAGAATTGTGCATGATTGGTTATTAATGATTATATATAATTGGAAACTCACATTTTTGGGTTGGACAAAATGTAATGGAAAGTACATTTACATACCATTATAATAACTACAGTGCAAAAAATTTCATCATAGGGAGTGAATACTATACTTTATAATTACAAACTTTACTTGACATATTTTATAATTACATAAAAAAAATATTTTGTGGTTTCTGTACTCTTTATTTGGATAGAAAAGTGCTATGCATTTCACTTTGCTCTTCTGTAGAGATTGGTATGTACTATTAAACTATTTGTTTCTACATCTGAGTTTATCAATTTTTTTTTCTAGTATAGAACGTTTTGCCTTCTATACCATTATTCTATCTGAGGTTTACTCTTACAACTTAAAATAAAAAATTTTATAGTTACTGAATGTTTTCAAATTTTATGCAAATACATAAGTTATAACACTGCAATTAGCATGAAAATTGAGACTTTTTTCTGTCTGAAAATTCCGTTTCATTCAAGCATTTTCAAATTTGACAGACAGCCTTAAAGATTTTTACATGCCTAAAAAAGAATATTCTAAAAGCACAAGATTATCAGTCTCAGGGTTGAAGTACTGATTAACATGAAAGATTAAAATGCAAGACCATGCAGTACTCTAGAACAATAATACTCTTAAATAAATTAAAAGATCACATTTTTAAAAATGTTTCTTAACACTATTAAAAAATTTTTACTTTAAGGAAAAAATTTAATTTTCAAAAACATAATGTTATTCTTTCAGTGTTACTTTTTTTTTTATCTACTGTACAATATCAGCAGACTGCTATTAAAAAAAGTCTGAATACAATTTGAGTTAGTTTAATTTGCAACTTTTATTCATTGAAAAGATTTAATCTTGACTCTTAAAACAAAGTATTTCTAAGGAAAAATGATTTTTCTAAGTTGCATTAAAAGTTATATATGTGCATTTATCTTAAAATCAATGAGTATGAACATAGAGTTTAACATTTAAGTTTGTCCACAAATCAACTTTGATAATTCAACTTCTTGCAGTTTACAATCAATAAATGCTACTTTTTTCAGGGACAAATTAGAAATTCTTTTGAATCTTTTTTTGTTGAAACATACAATTGCACCATCAATTTTGATATCACATTTTTGACAAAGTTCCAACATATAATGCTTTTGTGTCACAGAAAGCCAGGAACATAATACTTGTACAGGAAATTTGCATATGTTTGAACTGTATGCATCATTCAAAACTTCTAAGGCTCGAATTTGAACATGATTAAAAAGATGAAAAAAACACAATAATATTAAAATAGGAAGTCTTTTCACAAGTCTATAAAATTGCACAAAATTTCCATCCATGTAAGCTGAGCATATCCTAAATGAAAGCTTGACATAAGGTTTAGATAAATAATCTGAAAACATAGATATAGAGCGATAATATGTTTCTGCATAAGTTACATTTTCAGCCAGATAAATAGCAATAAACTCGCAACAAGAGTTACTTTTAAATTTTTTATATAAAGTAAATAAGCTTTCAAGACAAATACTTAATTGCTGACTGTTTAAGTGTTGATCAAATTTATTTTGAGGTTCCTCACACAACACATATGAAGCTATAATATAAAAACGAACACATTTTTCCAATATTTCTACAGCATTATGATCTTCAATCCTTTGCACAGTCATATCCTGTCGAATAGCTTGTATTCTGTCATTAACAAAATCATAAACAACCAACCATGGAATTTCAGTTCTGGGTATTATTTCATTGATCAAATAATTAACAGTTTTAAGCAAAATAGGAGAAGGTCTTAATTCTGTAGGAGAAAGTAATTCTTTACCAGCGGCAGATCTAGTGTACTGTTTTATAACTTTTGTTGGATGAGCTTTTATTTCTTTTTTTATGGCATGATTGATCTCAAAGAAATGTAACAAGTTCTTACTTTCCCTCCATTCAATTTCTCTCTTTGAACACATTTGCAGGCACATACCAACAACACATTTGATATCAGCCATCTTTTTAGACTACTAAATGAATTTTCAAGAGCAGAATCTATTGTGCGAAAATATGCTTAACAGCACTAGTATTTTTTTCAATCGAGGAGTTTCTAAGAAAACTTCATCATCCAGAAGAAAATGGGATTTAGCAAATTGCTGTCAAGTTTTTATTAGAATTTTAAATAATTTAAAAATCGTATGGGTTTTTCAATGGCTAAGACACTTGTCTACACCATTTAAACGCTGAGTACTACAAGGATAATTCTTTTGGAAGGATTATGACATCTTTAGTTGATAAGTATAAAATATGATACAAGAACTAAATCAGTTCCCAGATCACCTGCGCTAGAAAAATAACATTGCATTGCGCAAAGCTGTCTGCTGCTCACAACGGGATTACAATTGCCATCTTAGAAATCTTAAAGTTTCATCAATACTTTAATTTTCCTTATTTCAATTAGTGAATTGTTAAACTATTTCCTTTCAATTCTTAAAGTTTTACAAATCAAGTATTAATTTTAACAAAAATTTTCAAGATGAATGAAAATTTTGTTGGTGTGTTATACATAAAGATACCATCACAAAACGGACTCTATTAGCAGGGCTTCCCATGATGCAATTCAGTTAGAGCAAAACGCCATTTTAGTGGTTGTTTGCTGTCGTTGTTAATGTTTCTATTTGATTGCGATGTTGTGTTGTATTGAAAAATGCAGAGGTATTAATCCCAATTCTTGTAATACGGAATATATTGCTCGGAATTTCAATGCAATTTACTGCGTTTTTTAATTTGTATAGTTGAGCTAACGTAAAAGTGGTGAAGGTCAATCTTTTCATCATTTAGGTGTATTAAAATTTGATTCTGAGATCCCAAGTAGGAGGTTTAAATGACCAGATTTTTCCGTCGTTGCTTGGAAGTTTTTTTCCTGACGCCTTTAAGAAACACCAGTTTTCATTGATTCATTTAAGATTATGTTTATTTAAAAAGTACGTCAGATGAATTTTATTTGAGTTCGAAGACAATAAGGCCATTTAAGCCTCTTACTTGGCTGCTTTAATAGAATTCCATATTACTCGATTCTCAAAGTGCTCTTGGATAACACACACACAAGACCATATACAATGGGGACCAGGACACCTTCAGATAAGGTAAGAATTAAATCTTTCCATTTGAACCGAAGTTTTATTTCCTTTTGTCGCTTGAACTTTTTAACTAATGCAATAAAATTCACCCTAAGTAGAAATTTTGTCAAAATTGTATGTTTATTTTAATGACATGGTGGTATCTGTCTTTTGTTAACATTATAAAAGCTTTTTTTATAAAGCTTCTGACAGTTTGCATTTCGTAGGTTGTTTATAATCGAATGATCTATTTCAAAACATAAATTTGATGTAAAGTAGTACCCTGAAATATAAGGAAGATAACATTTGAAATTTATGGCTTCTGTGCGTGTAAATTATTCTTTATAAATTTTTTAAGAAAAACGCATGCTTCGATGAAAAATTAAAATGGTTTTGACAGTAAACTATAGAATATGTTTTGATGACTGGTGAGGAATTTTAATTCTTTAAAGGTTCTTTTGCTTTGTAAATTATTCGCTTTCAACTAATTTTTTTCATGCATGTTCATTGTTTAAATTTTTAACTTTAATCCTGTACATTTAGAATAAAAATTTCAAAACTAACATTTGTGGTATGTTGGAACGTAGCAAAAGTTTGGTCACATATAGGATTAAATAATTTTGTAATGTACGATTATATAAATGATCAAAAGCTATCTCAATAGTGATATTGTTATATGTGAAAAATACGGACATTGAAAAGTGTCTTTTCAGAAAATTTTAAGTATATGTTGCTTATGACTAAGTGTTTTATTTAATTCAATAGGAATAGTATTATTTATGCCTGTAAAAAAAATTACAGAACTTGTATTTCATTTTAAGTTTAACGCTCACGTTTTTTAAATTTCAATAATTTTGCAGAATATATTTTTTAAAAAAAATTAAAACCTTAAAAATTACTTTATAGTTCAGAAACTCTAAATTTTTTTTAGGAATGATTTATTCAAAATGCCGAATTAGTAAAAATAGAATAAAATCTATTGAATGATGTCATACAGTTGGAATTCTTAATTTAAAGAAGTACAGAACCTGCAGTGCAATGTGTTTTGTTAGTAATGTAAGCATATAAATAAAAATGGTTTTTTTTTCTGTAAAATGAATTTAGCTCTCATCCATTTTAGCTCTTTTTATGCTGAAGTATTAATGTTTTATTATTAAGAAAAGATGCATTCTGTGAAGTTCTTATGTTATTCATTAATGAGTTTCAAGTTTAAAATTTTTTGATTCTCTTTGTCATTAAGCTCATTTTTTCTTGCATTTTTTAATTTTAGTAGTTCTTTAAAATATACCTTCAATATTTTTTAAAAAGCTTTTATGTTTTCTTTTTAGATTTACTTGTACAAAGAGCTTGGGTGCAGTATTATATGTGTAGTAATTCTTTTAGGAAAACTTGTTGATAATGACAAGTTTTACATTCTATGTATAAGTTTGGTATTATAGCTAAGTATAATGTTAAAGTATTATATTAAAAAATGCTAGTGATAGCTTGGAAATACTTACTTGCTACTGTAATTAGTTCGATATAACCTAAATTACTTTTCAATAATTAAATTACTTCTGTTACATTACTTCATGCACATAACTGCTAAATGGATTTACATTTTCTAGGTTATAAAATGGTTAAATTAGCTGTAGAGTTTTTAATTTGATGCTGGGCCATATTGATTATTCACACTTGTATTTGAAAAATAAAAATTTATTTTTCTTATGGTGGAATCATTTTGATTTTGTAATCCTTGATTCATTCACATTTGTTTTTGTTATAAATAAATACTATAAGATTCTTTCTTTTTTGCAAAAGAAATTAAACAACATTGGATGAAATATTTGTAAGGAAATATTTTGGTCATTAAAATTTATCTATTTATTGGTTTTGGTTATTCCAGCTTTTTTATTAATATCACATTTGGTAATTAATATACAATTTCCTTATTATGTTTTATATAATATTCCGACAGAAAAATTCTATTTTGGACAGTTTCATGGTACCTATATTTTCATTGTTTTTTGTGAAGATATAATTATTATATAAATTGTTAATTGACTAAAATTAATAGATTATTACTTATCATTTTTTGTTTCTTGCATTGCTTTTTACTTATGAAGCCTTGATTTATTATTTTTAAAAGTGCATCCGAAACAGCCGATGCTCTACTTAACTGAAAAGTGTGAGATAACTATCATAAAAAAATTATGGCACGTGTCAGCGTATTATCATGTGCGCGTAACACTGTTATGTCTCATGAAGAGCATCGGTCGCCAGTAACCAAAACAAAGACTTCATTAGCTCAGCTTGACGTTCAATTTGGCGTTCATCTTGGCATTCAGTTTCACGTTCACCCGTATAGTTTACGTTCCCGTAAGAATACGGGAATAAAATATAGCCTATGTTACTCCCCGTTAATGTAGCTTTCCATTAGTGAAAGAATTTTTAAAATCGCACCAGCCGTTTCCGAGATTAGCCGGAACAAACAGACAGACAGACAGGACAGACAAAAATTTTAAAAATTGGTTTTTTGTTATGAGTACCGTATATACTTTTAGTGCATTAAGTAAAAAGCTGCTAATTTGAAATTACAAACAGACACTTCAATTTTATTTATTTGTATAGATTATTGAAATCCTGTAGGGTTTGCAAATGAAAACAATCCACAGATTTTTCTTTAAATTTGACAAAGTCTGTTCTCATTAAAATGATGCATTCAATTGATAAGTTTGCCAAAAATAAGTCTTCAATTCTATTTTTGAGGGACTCTCTTGAATTGCATTTCTGAACTTATAGCTAGAATAAAATTTATTGGTGCTGAAACTATATGCTCGTATATTTTGTATTATAATTGTGGGCTGTTTTCATATAACTATGATGGAAGGAAAATATTAAAGTTCATTGCAAAACATTAATTAATAGTACTTGTTTTCAATTGCTGAAGTAAGTTTTATTCAATGAAATTGTTATTGTAAATTATTTAAATTTTTCCAAAAATGATTTTATATAGATAAATTTGGATATAGTTATATGTTAGCGCAATATTGGGCGAAAAAAATGTAAGCCCACCAAAGAAGGTTTTCAATTACATTAAAATGTTATAACTGATGATTGCTAATGTATATTTTTGAACTCATTGTCTGGGTATTTTTCCTTTTAAACTGTTATTATTTCATATTCTTACTCCTGCTGACAAATTATCCATGTTGAGGGTATTGTATTTGAATTTTATATTTTATGATTTTCATAGCAAGCTGAACAAAAAACCTACAATTAAGAACTTTGCAATCACATTTATCTACACACTAATTATTTTCTTCAATTGCATTGAAAAGTTTTGTTATGTATCTATTCACTATGTTTTTAACAAGAAATCCATGAGTATGGATTTCAAGGTTTATATGTGAAAGAAAAAATCTTATTTTCTGTTTGAGTTAGAGATTATTAGATATTCTAAGACCTCAAAGGTGGAGCCTGTATTCCCCAAGGTTTCAGGGCTTGAATGAGAAAAAAAATCAGTCAGCTTTGTGTTTTTTTGTTTGTTAGAATTTATTAGTTATATTTTTATATCGTAGTTTTGGAATATTACTTGAATTTGTTTTAAAGAATATTGCACTATATTTAATTATTCTTTGTGTACTTAATGTATCCTATGTGCTAAATACATTATCTTAGTATCTATTACTGTAAATTGTTTAGTGTTGTTGTTCATCTCCATGTCTAGCCAAGCTAGACAAAGTCCATAATCTCATTCACTCTGAAAAAGTCCAACACCATTAGAGGGTCTTCATATAGATCTTGTTTTGTAAGCCTCAGGCAGTCCAAAATGTGTTCTGGAGATGCCTGGCAGCAGAACACCTAACACAAGTAAGAAAATAATAGTGTCCATTCCTGCTGCCATCAGTATAGATAAGAAATGCATCACCAGGAATGTTACTAATAACTTCAAGGACAAGTTGCCTAAGAAATTCAGGTGGATCTGACATGGGGTGAGAGGTTCGGGTGAAAATACACCACTGGGAGGCCCTTGGATGGGTCAATTATAAGAGCTCAAGCGATGCCATTCCACAGAGGGGAAAATCACATTGTCACAAATCGCCTGACTATAGGGTCTGTTTCTCTTTTAGTCTTTGATTGTTACAAATTCTTTAGTAGATTAGGAAACAAACACAATTCAGTATCATAGTTCTTTACATCTGTTACTTTTCAAATTAATTAACTGTTTTTCTCTGTAATATCTCATGGATATTTTAATATTAATGAAAAAAACTGAGTTGAAAGAATCCATCGTAATGGGCTTTATCTTTCAAAAGAAAATAACTGTAGCTTTATGTCCAGTAAATCTTTTCAGTTATGTTTGGATATGTGCACAGTTTAAAAGTGGATGAGGAAGCAGTTTGTTTGGTATGATACACATAAAACCAAACACATTTATCATATAAAATACAGTTATATGTACCATAAACACCAAAGATGTATATCCTTTCATCATTCATAAATCCATTTACATCCCACCCCACCTCTTCTCCTGAACTGCTATTTCCAATTTAGCAACCTAGAATTCTATTCAAAATTTCATTCAAGCTGTGTGTTGGAGTACTGGCTTCACTATAATCCTGCTGTGGGATATAGGTGTTGCATCTTATAGCATTCACATCTGTGTAAAAGAGTTAAATGCAAATTCAGTGTTACTATTTATGCTAATAAACATTGTGTTACTTCCTAGTCTAATGTTCTACAGATCTCCTATAATCCCTGACATTTCTAGATGAGTTGATTACAACCTTATTTTTGGACTTTTTTCAGGTACCAAGTTTTTAAGTTCTTTCTCAAGTTTAAATTCTGGGTCACTATTTTTCATTTTTTCACTCTTAGTGAGATTTTGGAACAGCATGATCTTTTAATTCAAAATGAATCTGTACTGTACTTTTTTAGTTATTTTAATTAACCCCTTCGGGACGAGCGTCCCGTATGCGTGCCGGCACGAAACACTGTTAGCAACCTAGCGACTCGCGGGCGAGCCAGCGTGTTTCTCCCTCACAGGTTGAACGACTCGGGGGCGCGCCAAGCACCTGGAACATTTTTTAAGCTCAGATTTTTGGCAACAGTGGTATTCTATGTCCATAAGATGGAGATCTGACCGTCTACTCGAAACGAGAGAAATATTACTCACATACACGGTGTTTTTGTTGTATAAACATAAGGGGAAGGGAATGTTTCCGAATTGAGTCGTAAGACTGCTCTTGAAATGAACATGTGGTTTTGGTTTATAGTGAAGATGAGAGATTTATTTTCGCTAAAGCATTTGATTTGGGTTTGCAGTCTAGTTTTTTGTGTGGATACTTAGATCTGGTAGACAAAATTTGTCTTTTCTTTCTTTCTTTTTTACTTGGTCGACTTATATAAATGTTGACAATAAAATGTTTAAAAACTTGTATTTAAACAGAAAGTGGCTGAAATAAATAAAGTATAGAAATACGATATTTTAAGCATAGGCCGTTCGTATACACAGAACAATACTGAACAACGCGTTTATATTTCGGTATTTTTATGAATTTAGGCTAAACTATACACAAAACCCTTCGGGCTGTGAGTGACACTCGCGGTAGAAACCTCCGGCACTGGCGGTACGCACGCCTTTGCGTCCTTCGTCGCGAAGGGGTTTTAATTCAATAATTTTGTATATTTATTATTTATTAATGATTCTTAACCTATGTATATATAGGTTAAGAATATATATATGTAGAAGAAAAACATTATATATATATATGTTTTTTATTATTCATTACAAAATTATTTAATCATAAAGTCGTACATTGTATGTTTTCATGTGGATTAAACTAGATGAGCTTTGCAAATTAGAAATCGAAGATAGAAATTTAAAGAAAGATCTAATCACTTGGGAAAAAATAGAGGGAAAAAGCCCGTATAATGCTGGGCTAAACCAAGGGAAAAGAAACCTGTCTGTAAAAAAAAAAAGAAATTGGAAGATATTTTGGAAAAGATAATTTTAATGACATAAGTATAGAAATCTCTCGTATATATATCGCGCATACACTCTCTCCCAGAAATGCTGACATATGGGTGACGGTTAATTATTTATTTAATGATAAATTCTTACATTGTAAATTATTAATAGAAAATAAAAATTAGAAGAAAGAAGATTTTATCCCGGGGAAATAAGAGTTTTATATTTGGAACGGAAGGAAAAGAAACCTGTCTGACAAAGAAAAGAAGTGGAAGAAATTTCTAAAAAGGGAATTTAAATGACATAAATATAGAAATCACTCTCATTCGCGCATACAAACACAGAAGTGCTGGCGTCCAAGAGAAAGAGAAAAAAAAGGGAGAATTTTCAAGGGATAAAGTGATACCCATGGAAAAAGCCCAAGCAAAACTGGGCTGAAAGTGGAAAAAACTTTAAAAAAAAATTTGATTGACATTGATATAGAAATCACATACACAACCATGACACTAAAAGGGAAAGGGGAAGTTTCAAAGACAAAAAGCTACACACTGGAAGAAGCCTGTGCAACGCCTGGCCATGAAGCTATTATACATGTATATGTAAGGATAATTAAATTAGATCTAAAACTAAATCGCTAGTCCACTTCTAACTTTTATCTTCCCGTTACATCTTCAAGTATTAAATTTATTACCCAGTTCGGGAATATAGAACACATGGCTTAACAGAAGTTCGCCGGCTCCGACCATTAATTTTTATTATTATTAAATTTAAGACTTTTATATTATTTAGTTTATGCTTATGCGTTTCTTTAATAATTTCTTTAGGTTCACCCTGTTTTGGAATTATTTTGCCTCTTTTGAAATATTTTCTGTTCACTAAAATTAATAATTAATTCAAAACTACTCATAGTCTGACAAGATATGATTAAGTATGGTAATTCTACATTTACTATGAGGAATTTAATATCTTTAATAATTTCTCCTATTTTCATTGGTAAAATAATATATTCACTAACCTTAATTTGTCCATTAATGGTGGATATGTCCGATTCTAGGCGTTATATATATACACACATTTTTCTCTCCTTTGATTTTTGTTAGTAAATTTTTATAAATTAGGTTAATATTAGATCCTGTACCCAATAGAGCTTCACTTTTCTTTGAATTGATGCTCGCTTGGATGATGAAAAGATCTCATCTTTGATATGGTCGAATTATCGTATTATTTTCTCATAGTCTGTGACTGGGATGGAAATTTGGAGCATCTGGTCGCAATCCCGCTGATCTTTGTTGCGAGATCTGTTGACTCTTGGGTACATGGTCGGCCGATGAGGAGTAAAGGATGGGTGATGCTGATAGGAAGTTGGACGTTGAGGATATACCTGGTTGTATTCTTGGTTTTGGGAATAATTCATTGGTGGTTGATCTTGACCTCTACGCCATCAGAGAACTTTTAATGGGGAGTTGTTTTGATTCTTTTGCTGCTGGAACAGCACTTTTCTTTTCGGGGCAGGAGCGTTTCTTTTTTTTCTTACCATCAGAGAATGGTGTATTGTAGAGCTGTTTATATTCGCTTTCGGTCGAAGTAGGTTTCGTTTCCTGGGGTAAAGCGCACAGACAGATACAGCGCGTTCCGGATTCCATAAAGTCCTTTAAAGCAATTTCCATAGTATTTGTCTAACTTTGGCATCTGTTTTTTTTTTAAATCTTTTAATTTTTCGATGGTTTTACACTAAACTTAAAATTAATTTGCAGATTTCCTCCTTCCGGTATCTTACCGGCTTATTGCTGTCGTGGTTTTTGAGTGAATTTCAAGACATTTTTTAACCGTCTTTATTCCATGAGATCATTTTGTAATCTGTTTGTAGGAGAGAGACGGACACGTGTTAACCATATGAATCGGCGCCCCCTCAGAAGCCATATGCTATTCAAGTACGCTTCTGATTCAAGAGGTATACTTGAGAATTTAAGCGTGACATATAGGTAATAAAAATTAATGGTCGGAGCCGGCGAACTTCTGTTAAGCCATGTGTTCTATATTCCCGAACTGGGTAATAATTTTAATACTTGAAGATGTAACGGGAAGATAAATGTTAGAAGTGGACTAACGATTTAGTTTTAGATCTAATTTAAAAGGCATTTTCAAGTTTCTTTCTGACTAATAAAGAGTAATTTTGTTCATACCGGGTGGCCCAGCGGGTAATGTTTGAAACAAATGAAAAAATAAAAACAAATAAGAGACATGAGAAGAATTTAATGACGTTTATTGAATGGACATATTGGGCAATTAATGATAAAGAGGTTCGAAGTCCCCGCCATCTTTAACAAGGACAGCAGTTAGGCGGTTCTGGATCTATTGGACTTTGTTTCAAACATTACCCGCTGGGCCACCCGGTATGTAGTATTCTTTTCTGATCTAGAATAAAATGATACATTACACTTATATATAAATTGTAATTGATAAAAATAAAATAAAAATCCCGAAAAATCTTACGTTTTGGTATTAAAAATTACTTTGAAAAATAAACTTTTTAATGAAAACACTGCAAATAATTAAATTACGTGTGCATCTTTAAGCTAATTTCATAAATGAATTTAATTTGTATTTTGTGAATTTTCAAAAATATATCAAACTAAATTACTGCTTATTTGGTTGAAATGTTTATGCATTTTTGCGTTATCTTCAATATTTGATTTCAATATCAAAATGATATTAATAAAAATTTTATCAATGTGTTTAGAATTGAATTGAGGGTACTTGGATATTGTTACGTAGATCGGGGCTCGAGGATTTTATGCAAATCAGTCGTAAACAACAAGATAGTTCTTTAAGAGCTAGGAGTATTGATTGTTAAAAATGAATCCTTGAAACACAGGGTTCAACAGCCAAATTCGTAGAATAAATATCAGAAAGATTTCGCACCTTCAACAACACTTAAATTATCAGTATCTAAAATGCACGTATATATAAGCTTATTCAGTTGCACAGCCGAGCTAATCACGATCAAGGCAAGTTTACTAATCGCTAGTCAAAACTAGACTGATGGTTGATGGCGGTTGGTCTGCAGCCTTCCATCCATTATCTGATGGTTTTTGATGTGGAATCGGCGATGGTGGGATTTTTCTTTCTTTCATAGTTGCATGGCGATTGGTGGAGAGAATAGGTGGGCGTGCCTGTAGTGGAAAGTTGCTTGAGGTTTTGAGTGTATTTTTGCTTGGGAGAAAGCTGAGAGGCTGCTCTCTGATTGGATACTGGAGAGTGAGGAAATTGACTCCAATTGGCTGCCCTGGGGTCTGCGGCGAGTATCGCTCTATTTATAGCAGTGGCCAAAACTTCGAGAAAGATGCGCTTTTGTCATAGATCGTGAAATTAGTGGATTTCTCCACCAATTTTTAGAAGAATCCAGAGAGTTCCGAACTCTCAAAAAATGGTCGCCAAAAATGATGCCAACTTGGCTCTTTCGCCAAGTTCCCATTGAATAGCCATTATAACGCAAGGGTCGGCGTTACTTGTGAATATTACAATTTTAACATGAAACAAATACAGCATAGAGTAATATAAATGCATTGCACATCCAAATACTAATTATTTACTCAATTTTATACAATATTTTTAATATTGCCCCCTCCTCAAAGACTGCACGTCCCGGGCAGTACAATCCCTGAGAAAGAAGTATCTATTTACAGATTAACTATTCTCATAATAATCAAAAAGTAACAAATACGCAACAGAACATACAAAGCAAATAAATTTAAAATACATGAACAATTAAAAACATAAATTACAACACTAAAATAAAACTAATAAATTAGAAAAAAAATAATTTACATTAATTACAAAATAATTAATGACCATGGTCTGAACTTGGATCTTATTCATCTTGGCCAAGATAAGGGGCTAGCCTATTGTAATGTATTACCTTCGGTTTTGAGTGTGGCGATTTCTGTATCCGGAACCACAACGTCATTCAGTCTTTTAGGACTGTGTAAGAACCTTCCCAGTTGGTCTGCAGCTTCGGAGAGTCCTTTGCGACGTTTCAGATTCCATAGCCACACTTTGTCGCCTTCGTGAAAGTCGTGTCCGGTTGCTCTTGCGTCGTATCAGGTCTTCATCTTCTCTGAAGCCATGGTGATTCTATCCCTTGCCAGATGATGCATCTCCTCCATCCGTTTCTGGAGTTTCTCGTCATACTCCTCAGGTGCCAAGGGAGTATCTGGTGGCCAGCTGAAGAAGGGATCTGCAGGCAGACGAAGATCGCGTCCGAAGAGCATCTGGGATGGGGAATAGCCGGTGGTCTCGTGACTGGCATTCCTGTAGGCAAGCAGGAAAAGAGGCAATTTCTTGTCCCAGTCCTGTTGATTACTGGATACCAGGACAGAGAGGCTGGTTAGGATGGTCCGATTGAACCTCTCTACCATGTTATCAGATTGAGGATGTATAGCTGTTGTCCGGGTTTTGTCAATGTCAGTATCTCACACAGTATCTTGCAAACTGCATAATCAAAGTTTCACCCGTGATCGGAGTGCAGTTGTAGAGGAACTCCATATCTTGAGATTCAGTGTTGAACTAGAACCTCTGAAACAGTCACGGCTTCTTGGTCGGGAATAGCATAGGCTTCAGGCCTCTGAGTGAAATAGTCCATGACAACCAGGATGTTGTTTTTGCAACCTAACGATCTCGGAAGTAGGCCTAGGATGTCAAACGCTAATCGCTCGAAAGGCTCTCCCATATTATACAGTTGCAGTCTTTCTCTAGTGCGTTTTTTTGGAACATTTACGAGCAGCACAGGGATCACATATGCGGCAACAATTCTCCACATCACTCCGCACATTGATCCAGTAGAAGCGCTCTCTGACTTTTTGTAGGGTCTTCATAACACCAAAATGACCTCCAGTTGGACTGTCATGGAGTTCGTTAAGGACTGTTGAAACTCTTGTCTTTGGGAGTATTAATTGCCACCTGAATGCTTTTCCGTCGTCAGACTCCCCTTTTCGATATAAAACACTATTTCTCAGGCGGAGAGAGTCCCAAAGAGCCCAGTAACGCTTCGTTGTAGGATGAAAAGGGGCGATGTCTTGCCAGCTGGGCCTTTCATCAGATGACTCTTTAAATTCTATTACTTGTTTAATTTCAGGATCAGCCAGTTGATCTTTTCTGATGCTCTCATCATTCCACGGGTCGGATTCCGATGTTGATGGCGTTGTAACTTGGCGAACTACTGGATCTATTACGCCAAATTTCTCTTCTACTCTCGAGCTGTATTTACAGCTCTCAGGACAATCTTCTCGAAAGGACGTCTCCATTTCCCTTTGCTGATCCTATTTGGTGTCTACACACTTTCTTAGGCACGATTACACTTGCACGGTGAGGATCTTCTTGATTTACTCGAGGGCAGTTACTTCTTAGATACCCTGCTCCCCAGCACTTGGTGCTACAATCTTCCTAATTTGTTCTAGGGCAGCTACTTGTGAGGTGTCCTGCTCCACCGCACCCCCAGCATGTAATGCTACGTCTCCTCTGTTTCTGACGTTGGGTCATTAAATATCGAATTTCCTCTTTCAATTTCCTTATCTCCTTCATCCATGGAGATTCACAGGGTGCATCTGCATTCACTCTAGCCCCTCGGATGGAATGGCGAGCCATGAGACTGGCTTGAGTGGCGGCCTCAAATTTCAGGACATTTAATAGGGCAGATTTTAAATCTTGAACATCTGCCATTCTTACAGCCCTCATCATTTCTTCATCTTTCAGTCCGTCCACGAAATACTGGAGGGAAATCATTTCTTGCACATTTGCTGAGAAAGCTAAGTTGGCGAGCCTTTTTATTTCAAAGTCATACTCCTGCAAACTTTCTCCGATTTTCTGGTGTCTCCTCTTCATCTCCAGGAGTGCATAATCTTAAGAGTATTTCTGGCCGAACTGAAGATCCAGAGCATTATAGAGGGAGTTTAAATTCAGCCGCTCTGTGTCGGGAAAAGTCGGCAATACCTGAGTGACTTCTCCTCTAAGGGATGCCGCTAACTGACATGCTTTGACCCAGTCAGTCCATCCATTGGCTTCAGATATTTTTGAAAATTGAATCTTGTACATCTCCCAGTTGGTTTTTCCATCAAATGTGGACAATTTCATTGTAACCGGTGAGGCAGTCAGAGGTACTGGAGAAGTAGGCACAAACTTGCTTTCATTATTCTTGTTCCCACAAGCTAGAAGTTTCTTTTCAAGATCTTCTACTCGTTGGCTAAAATTTCCAGCCACTTCAATTCTTTCTTCAACTTGCCCTTTAATTCTTTCTATTTCTTCATAGCCACTTTTCAAGGCATTGATGCCTTCCATCAGAGCCTTCAGTTGCTCATCCATCGCTCTTGTGTTTGGCATAAAATCCCACTTCTGACACCAAATTGCTACGTAGATCGGGGTTCGAGAATTTTATGCAAAATCAGTCGTAAACAACAAGGCAGTTCTTTAAGAGCGATGGGTATTTATTGGCGTAAATCAATCCTTGAAAATACAGGATTCAACAGCAAAATTCGCTGAATAATTAACAGAAGGATTTCACACCTTCAACAGCACTTAGACACAATTAGCAGTATCTAAAAATACACGTATATATAAGCTTATTCACAAGCACAGCCGAGCTAATCACGATCAAGGCAAGTTCACTAATCGCTAGTCAAACCTAGACTGACTGTTGCGGCGAGTATCGTTCTCTTTTTGTAGCCGTGGCCGAAACTTCAAGAAAGATGCGCTTGCGTCGTAGATCGTGAAATTAGTGGATTTCTCCACTAATTTCTAGAAGAATCCAGAGAGTTCCGAACTCGCCAAAAATGATGCCAACTTGGCTCTATCGCCAAGATTTCACCAAGTTCCCATTGAATCGCCATTTTTCGTAAGGAATATTCGTTGTGAATATTACAATTTTAACATGAAACAAATATAGCATAGAGTAATATAAATGCATTGCACATCCAAATACAAATTATTTACACAATTTTATACAAAATTCGTAACAATATTATCGCTACAATGAAAATGTTCAAAATAACTCGCCAAGTTGGCAACCCCGATTTCGCATGTGTTGTATGTGCTGAATTGCAACCTCGTTTCATATAATGTCGCCAGTATTGTTGTACCTTTAATTTTGTACAAAAAACTTTTTTATGCATTGTTAAGCATTTTTTTAACATCTTGGATTTGATTATATATTTAAGTAATTTGTTATTGAAATAGTTTATTACTTGGGGGCAAAGAAGCTAGATTTCTCAAAAACTTAGAAATGTTTGCAAAACGTCTATCTTTTATAGTAATCATGCAATAGTTTTCTGATTAGTTTTTCTGAGAATATGGCTTATTTTGTAGGCTGATAGGAATTTATATAACTTTTGCTTGAAAGTTATTGAAGGATTTGATGTTTTGAAGAACAAGTTTCAAGGAGTTGAATCGTGTGCTAAAGCAGTGTTGCCCCTCTCTCTCTAAGGGGTCTACATCTGTGAACAAATAATTTGGAGCTCGATGAGATGTAAATGGGGGTAATAAATCAGATATGTGATAATCGCAATAAATCAGATTGTGGCTTTAATTTTAGAAGAAAATTTAATCAAATGGAAACCAGGTTTTATCTATTTAACAGATTTATTGACTAAATTTTGTGAGGTTAATTCGTAGTTACAAGGTGATAGCATAAATTTTATTAAAACAAAGACCATCGTCTCAGGAGGTCATAAAGGAGAATAATATTGCTTACGTCGCACTAATTTTAACAGTTTTTGAATTCGCCACAGGCAATCTACAAAGAAAATGTTTTAACCTACGTTCAACATTTAAATGCCCTTTATTCAAATTTTGAAACTAGCTTTGAGAATGTGTTGACTATGGTAATTACCATAGTAGGCAATGAATTCATGTTGTTATAAGAGGAACTGATAGGCAGTAATGGAGATCTTAAAGTTTAGAGTTAGATGTCAGCAATTGGCTTTAAAAAGCCATACCTGTTATACATCCCGATTATGGAGTATTATGAGAAAGTTTTTGTTTTTCCCTGTAAGACTCAGTTTCAGCACGGTTTCCAATCTCCAAAATACACTGCTGGCTACCGTAAATGTAACACCCTGAAGGAAGCACGTAAATTACATGAAATTTACAACATGCATTAGTGGAGGTGAGATATGCAAATGATTAGAATTTCAGTGCAGACATACATCACGCACGCCTGTAGCGCCACCTCAAAGCGGTATTTAAGGCTTGGAGATTTCGACGATTTCAAGTTTGGCAATTGTGTTTTTCTTGTGATTTTTTTCAAAAAACGATCAGTTATGTCTCGTAGAAAACAGCGATCAGCTTTTGATCAAGTATCCGAGTTCGACAGAGGAAGGATAGTGGCCTACCGAGATTGTGGATTATCTTTCAGGGAAATCGGTAGTCGTATTGAACGAAACCAAACAACTGTAATATGGATATGTGACCGTTGGATGCAGGAGGGTACGATGGACCGACGTGGTCGATCGCATCCACCTCAGTGCACCACTTCACGTGAGGACAGGCAAATTGTGCGCATGGCAGTGACGAATCGCTCAGTCACATCACGAACCATAGCACAGCACATTGAGTCTGTAACGCATCATTCAGTGTCCGCGCGTATCATTCAACGCTGTTTACAGCAGGAGTGGTCTGTCCGCAAGACGTCCATTCCTTTGTCTACCCTTGACGCAGAACCACAGACGTCTCCGCCGCCAATGGTGCGATGAAAGAAGGATGTGGGTGGCAGAATGGAATGAAGTTGTCTTTACTGACTAGTCATGCATCTGTCTGCAACTCCACGATGGTTGGATTCGAGTCTGGAGACAAGGTGGTGAGAGGATGCTGAACAGCTGCGTTATGCACCGGCACACTGGTCCTGCACCGGGTATTATGGTATGGGGCGGTATTGGATATCACTCTCGCACTCCTCTAGTATGCATTGACGGTACTTTAAACAGCCAGCGCTACATCTCCGAGGTGTTGGAGCCAGTAGTCCTTCCTTACCTTCAGGGCTTGGCCACAGCCATATTTCAACAGGATAATGCGCGACCACACGTGGCACGCATTGTCCAAAGGTTCTTCGTCAATCACCAGATTGAATGGCTTCCCTGGCCGGCTTGCTCTCCGGATCTTTCGTTGATAGAAAACATGTGGTCCGTGGTTGCTCAACGATTGACCCAGATTACACCCCCAGCTGCCACACCAGATCAATTTTGTCAACGTATGGAAGCTGCTTGTTCTGCTGTACCCCAAGAACACATCCAAAGTCTCTTTGAATCGATGCCGAGGCGTGTGGCAGCGGTGATCTCCAACAATGGCGGCTACTCTGGCTGGAGTGATTTTGTGAAAAGGGACGGAAATGTGTAACAGGAAGTCGGGGAAGCGCGAGCTATTTCATTTGACCAATCAGCGTGCTTGGCGGTGTCTCTTCGCTATCCTCGCATCGGGGTACAACTCTAGTAGCCATCAAGCCGCCAGCAGTTTTTATATTGTTAAATTTAGCATTTCAAAAGAGATTTGAATTCAAAAACTCATTTTCGTGGGGTTTTTTTTTTTTGTGTTTTTTTTTTACTCTTAAATCCACTTAGCACATACCAGTAAGTCTCGTTAGACTTCACCCAGGATAAACTTTCGATTATTGTGTTCAATAGTCAGTCTCAGGGCTCATTGTGAATGAAATCTGAGGTTATATTAATAATTATATTTACTGTTAAACGTCTGACAAAGTTCATCATTCTTAAAAAAATACCAGTAAGTAATATGGAATTATTCTAATAAATATTTTATTTATTATTTTATTTAAATATTTTTTATATTAATTTCGAATAAATGCATATCTTTTTCATACTTTGAGGCTGTCGCTGTCAATATAATATTTTTAATTGTGATTAAAAAGGTTTTCTTGATTAAAAAAACTAACTAATTAATTACAGGGTAATTTTGATTTTCTCTTACTTATCGTCAAACAAGTGGACTGGGTATTGTTTGTCAAGATATTGGGGACATATACAATCAATCAAAAAAGTATTGGGACACTTTTAAAATGAGAAATTTAACACATATATAGCGCATCAATAGAATTTGATTTCACACCACTTTTTTAGACCAAAAGTTTAAACATGAACGTTTCAATAGATTAGATTATTTATAGAAAAAAGGGCGAGAAACAAAGATATATCGGTTGGTGGGCGAAATCCCGAAATAAGTCAATGAAAAGAGGGGGAAATCAGTTCGCTGAAATTGAGTAAGTTTACTGTTTTTAACATCTTTGACAGGTTCAAGAAAACAAATAGTGTTGAAAACAAGCGCAGACCATGGCATCCAAGGATATTTAATGAACTTGAAAAGAGATGGATTGTGTGTGTGTGTGTGTGAGAGACAAGTACACATTAATCCAAGAACTAGTGCAGTAGAAATGACTTTGCAATGCAAAAGTAGGTTCGGGAAATCAGTAAATCCTCTGAAACTGTCAGAAATGTTTTTAGAAAACATAAGTATCATGGCAGCGTACCTCAAAGAAAGCCCTACATCAGCAAAGTAAATAGACAAGCTAGGTTGACATTTGCTAAAATGTATGTAAGGCAGCCAACAGAATATTGAGAAATATCATTTTTGTTGATGAAAGCAAATATAACATTTTCGGGTCGGATGGCAAGCAAAAAGTTTGGCGAAAATCAAATACAGTGATGCATGTCAAAAATTTATGGCCTACTGTCAAATATGGAGAGGGTAACCAAATTGTCTGGGGCGTTATGGCAAGCTCTGGTGTTGGGAACTTAATTTTATTGATGGTATAATGAATAAATATGTTTATCTTGACATTCTTTGACAGGGGAATTTAAAGCGAAGTGCGAGCAAGCTAGGAATCTCGGGACATTTTAAATTATCCCAAGATAATGACCCGAAACATGTTGCAGATATTTGCAAGTTATGTTTCCTTTACCACTGTCCTAGTGTTATTAAGACTCCTGCATAAAGTCCAGATCTTAATCCCATTGAACATGTGTGGGATTATTTGCAGCAAAAACTATGAGCACCAAATTTCTAACGAGCAGGATTTAAGAAAATATTTGCTCGAAGAGGGGCCCAAAATCGATATATACTTTTGTAAAAAAAAGTGATCCAATCCATGCGGACAGATTTCGAGAGGTCATAAAAAGCAAGGGTGGCCCGACAAAATATTAATTTCTAAGATTGAATTGTTTTTCTTAATTTATTGGGAAATATCTCTATACTTTTTTGAGCACGTTTTTTAATTCGATTTCTTTTATTTTCAATTTTAACCATAATTGTATTAATGTATGAGTGTTGTTCAAATCATCATTATTATTTGTATTTTTTTTACCAAAATAACATTTACTTCTTCTTTTGGTTTCATTCGTATGTTTAAGTAAAATATTATGATAAAAATCTATAAACTGGTAGTGTGTTCCAATGCTTTTTTGACAGAGTGTATGCGGCAGAATGCTTATTTGAAAAGGGACAAACAGTGATTTCGGTGGTTGTATACATTTCTCCGAATCAAACTGTTCGAAAATTGAAAGATTTCTCGAATTTTGTGCTTTTACTATATACTGAAGGTGGTTTTGCTCTTTAAAAAATTTTTTTAACTCGCTTGCCATGATTTTAAGTGGTGATTTTAATGTAAACTCTCTTCAGTTTGTGCCAGAAGCTGAGCTGCTCATAGTTTTTTTGAATGATGAACTCAAGCTCGAAATGAACACAAACCGAAATGTTTTCAACAATTAACAGTGATACTGTTATTAACGCTGATTTTCAACGGTTTTTAAATACTTTGAAATCACAAGTATACGTGTCATATTTTAGTTTTCATAAGTCTAATTGTGTGTCTCTGCTCTTCCCCAAGTGGCCGCGGTGGCCTAGGCATCGGATCATGGCTAGCGTGTCATGAGTTCGATCCTAGTACCACTGAAGATCCGCCGTGTAGGGGAGCGATGCACGTTAAATCTGTCGAGAGCTCAAACGTCCTCCCGTTGGTGTGGTGTGGTAGTTAGGAGAGGGGGGTGCCAGCTCAGGTGTCGTCCGCGTCACTTGACCATGGTTCAAAATTACGCGGACCGTCGCCAAAAGCCCTCGTGTTGCTATTCAGTGCGACGTTAATATTCACTCACTCACTCACTGCTCTTCCCCAAATTGAACAAGAATAATTATTTTTTAAAAAAAATTGCATTACTCCTTGTGAAAATAAAATAAAATTTTCATTAAAAATATAATTATTCGATAGAAAATAATTTACAATCATACCCAATTAATTTTTTTCAGGATTTAAGGTACTATTGCGTATTTACCACGATAACGTCTCAGATGTTACACATCATATGCGACTACTGTAAGGCTAGTTTCTCCCCCCCCCCCCCCTCCTTTCTTTAAATGGTGATGAGCGAAAGTTTTTTGCATTCTTTTTTTTTAGTTTCTCAAGCAATTTATATTTGTTTTTATAACTGTTAAATTACTGTTATTTTTGCTCCCCCCCCACCCCCACAGAAAATTGTTTATCTTTGAATCACTAGATAATTGCAGCTGAAGTTCACGGATCTTTTGAATAACAGAAAATTTTAAATGCAAGTTTTCACCTTCTCATCGATTTGAATACATTTTATGAAATGCTGCTCTAATGCGACTCCTGGTTGTTTCATTTTACAACAGTAAAATTCGTTGAGAGAGAATATCCGGATAGCTTTTATTCATTAGCAGGAGAAAATTCTGTATTTTATTTGAAAAACTTTTTAGAATTATGACTATTGTGCTTGTTTCATGGCTTTACTTAATCAGGCTAAATCAAACCAACTTTTAAATAAGAGCTCTCTAAATCAGGATTCAGTGCATTATTCTTAGGATCGAAAAGAGAGAGAGAGAGAGAGAGAAAAAAACACTATTGAATGTGTATACAAATTCCACTCGCTAAAAATTGTTTTCTTAATCATTGATTAGTATTATTGGCAAATTAGCTGGCAATATCTATACAAATATAAAATAGCTTCTGTTGATTAGTACAGAAAAATGGCATTATGCTTTTTTTTAGAAAGAAGTTTGTTAGTTAATTATATATTGCATGTAAAAAGTGTTAAATGAATGTTTTGTGATTTCTTGCGAAGTTATAAGATTTGAAAATTGACCTTTGAAAATGTTGCTCATGCTTAACTAATATATCTCTTACTTGTCCAGTCTTGTGAATCTTAAATTTATAAGCTTCTTTCAATAGAATGTTTTAGGTTATTTTTGCATTATTTAATTTTGGAAGACTGATATATCATATGAAATATATATATATGTACATGATTTCTTTATTTCAAGTGGAACATTTTCTTTTTTATGTACTGTTGGGATCATCATGTTCATCATTTAAAAGATATTCCGGTTATGTAACTTAGACATGAGATTTGCCATTTTAGAACTTATGTTTCAAAAAAAAATTAAGCTAATACAATTTGTGTTAATATAATGCATTGAACCATTGAAATTGGGGGAGGAGGGAAATATAAATTTGTAAAAATTTTTAGTATATTTTAAAATTCGTATATTTTGTTATCTTGACAATGCGTTGCTGGAAAAGAATATAATACTTCCCAGTAAATAGTTGTGGATGTATCACCATAAATTTTCCATTCGGAACAAAAGTAGAACAACATAATTGACTTGAGTGTTAATTTTTATTTCTTCAAGTCATCCGAACATTTTACTCGTACAAAAGAAATTAAAACCTTATCTATTCGCATAGAAAGGAATTCATTTTGAAATGAAAATAAGAATCCTACAATGCAAATTTATTCCAGTTCACAGCAGTTAGTACTGTTTGTTATCTTTTTGTTCCTCTTGCATGTCGACTTCATACTTAATGTAGAAATTAAGAAAAAAATTGAAATTTATAGCCCATAAATGGCGATTGCTTTAAAAATCAACCTAACATTTTCTATAATTAACTGGTAATTATAATATTTTTTGTGGGGTGTGTGTATGTAAGTGAGAGAGGGGTATTATACATTTCCATTTCATTAGCAACCGTGAGAAGCATTTGTTTTTAAAATAGAGAAGGCATGCACAAATGTAACTATAAGTCATTTTTAATCGAGATTGTAACTACACAAGAAAATATATAATTACGATTAAAAATTACTTAGAGAATGAAAGTTCTAAAAAGCAGCTTATTTTCTGCAGCATCATGAGCTGTTGTTAATTTCATTTGATTTTTAAGGTAAATATTTACTAATCCGCCCCCCCCCCCTCACTACTGGAAATATTGTTGATGCGAAAGAGTTTTGCTATGCCGATGAGTGATTTTCAGTACTTCTCTGCAAGTGCTTAGTTCTTTTTTATTTTTGGTCATCGATTTGTGAAAATAAATCTTTCAGCCTCTTGAATTCAGAATTTATTTTTCGGATATTCAAAGTAGAATAATTAATTAGTTAACGGTTCGTAATCCGATGGGGAAATTTAAATGCTACTGTTCTAGAGTTTTTTTTTTAAATCTCTTTTCAATTAATAATTATCTGCTTTCGTGCTGTGTGGATATTTCTTCGATTCTTCCCAAATGCAAAAACTTGACTCCTTTCATCTGGTTGGATTTTTTCCCTCTTTCAAAAAAGAGTTGGCAGCACCTTAACGTAATGTGTAACAGCCGTAATCACAGACTCGTTTTTTGCGGTGGCCGTGACCTATAGTAGAACCTGACCCTCTGTCACTGTTATGACATACGAATCAAACCGGTAGGAACAGGAAGTGCATCCTCCGACGGATTTGTTTGTTTTGCGGACCCGAAACTTAATGTTTCTGGACAGACTATTGGTGCACAAAGGAGGAATCTTATAATTTTGAAATTGTGTGATCTTTTTTTTATTTGATCGCTTTTTGAATTTCAAAATTGTCTTTCGGTAGGATTGTGTGTAGATAGACATTTGAATGATTTATTTTTGGACTTAAATATTTTCGAATTTGTACATTCTTGTGCTTTAAGAGAGCAAAATCCTACCACTGTGTAACTTTACAAATTTTTGAGCCTTTCCTTTTCAAGGTTATGTTTTGGGAAGGGGGGAGACATATAAATTAAACCCTTAATTGCGTGATTCTTTGTTTTGAGTTTTAAAAAACTGTTTTTGATAAAAAAAATTTTAAAAAATAGTCATAGGTGGCGTGAAAAATAAATCCAGGTAGTATTGAGTATTTCGAAAAAAGTCGTATGTTGACACTGGGCAGCTTACAGTATTTCCCCAAAATGCGGGATATGTCCAATAAAATTTTCAAATGCAATATTGATATCTTACCTGACAACTGATAAGAAGTATATGTATTATATTTTCAGTTAGATAAATCATACCTTTATAGAAATATAGAAAATCTCTCTCTCTTCAAATAACACACTGAACTTATCACCCACAACATTCAAATGTTAAAAACAAAAACAAAATATATGTAAAACTTATTCGCTTACTTTCACGTATGATTTTTTTGTCCATGGTTATCGACTTGCGTTCGGAAACGCACACACTCAAGGTTTTGAATAATATTTAGTGGAACTGGAATGTTGTGACGTTTGACAACAATATGCATTTAAGAGTTATGATAATTTTTATATTCTTATGTTCATTATATTTAATATAATAGTGGCGAGGTACCTATTCCCACTTATCTCCAACGAGATGATATAGTTTTTTTTGTAAATTTTAAGTTTTTCAGTTTTCCATAAATTCAAAATGAATTGGGATTTTTTTTATCGTAAACTGTCATGAATTGACTGAAAAGGATTTGATCAAAATAATGATTCGCTAATATTGAATTGTGCCGTACTTTGAATTCGTGATATTCTTGAATATTTGTTTTCCGTTTTTTGTTTTTTTTTAACTGTACTGCAGTTTTCGGAATATTTTCTAAATGTTAAAAATGAACAATACACAGGTATTTCCGCATATTAGAAAATAATAATCAAAGATTTTTGCACTACTTTTTTTTTATCTAAACTGTTTTTCGTATTTGTGAGGATTTTTTTCAATATGTTTAATTAATATTAGTTCAATGAGCCTCTTATTTTGAATTAAAACAGATACTTGCACAACATTCCTTTTCCATACATTTTCTAATAATTTTTTTTAAATTCCTACTATTAGTTAACTCTCTCCATATCAAATTTTCAATCTTTAATAAAATACTTTCTATTCATCCATTCAAGTTCAAATACATTTTTTAAAACTTGTGTTGTATGACACTTGATGTTAATAAAGTTTTATCAATTAATTCATTACTTAAAGTAAAAAATGAATAAATAGTAACAATCAAAAATAATAGTCCTACAGCATACAGCAGAACGTTTATTATCCAGAGCGTGAAATATCTGGACCGAAGTCCGGATACGTTTTCGAACAGTGCAGTGCTCAACAGTTGTTTCGCGTGAGGCCAAAAGTGACGGGAAAACCCAAGGTGAGGGATATTTGGAGTGCTGTCCTACTGAACTACTGCTGCTCAAGAGAATCGGAGACCTTGCAGCGAAAACTAAGTGCTTATTTTCCACAATAAAGGTAAAATTGCGACATTTTGCACCTATTTTGCTTTTTCTTCAAGCATGTGATCATTTTCAATATTCGTATAGTGTCCGGTTTCATACACTGCATGGATCGCATTTGGTTTTCGGTTATCTGAACAATCGCGTATCCGAACGGTGCCCTGTCCCAATTGATTCGGATAAATGACGTTCTACTGTATATAGAAAGGAAAATCGCTCTTAGTATTCCTGTACCGCAATGGATAGCGCGTTTGACTTCGAATCCCACCCCTGGGATGGCCTAATTTCTGAGAATGTGATTTCTTTTCACTATACTATTTTATTGAAAGAATTTAATTAATAAATAAATAGTAAAAAAAAAATAATAGTCCAACACCATATATAAAAAGGAAAATGGAAAAACGCTTTCTATTTTGTTAGTTAATATTGTGATTCTGTCATGTATATACATATTTACATTAACTATTTAATAAAAAGTAACTAAAAAAACTTTTCTTTGTTGATCTAAGTAGGAATTGACTTTTAAAAAAACTTTTTATATTACTTATTACTTCAAGATAAGAGATTCAAGAATGATTTTTTTCAACCAGGGATTCGTTAAGAATTGCTCTGGGATCTCTCCTATGCTAACAAGGGGAGGGCACGACTAAGGAAATTCATTTTGGGACGAGACTTGGTTTAATAGTAGTAGTCCACCCTCAATGCATTAGGGCTAAATGGCCAGTCTGTTCGGAGAAAATAGGCTTCAAAATTAATGCTTAGCTTTTGTACAATTAAGTTTTAAATACCTCCAGCGATGCAGTGACATAGCTGGCAGAGCACCTGCTTTCTACGCAGACCGCTGTGTAGGGGAGCGATGCACATTAAATCTCTCGATAACTCAAACGTCTTCCCGTAGTTGTGGTGTGGTAGTTAGGAGAGAGGGTGCCAGCTCAGGTGTCGTCCTCGTCACTTGAACTTGACCATGGTTCAAAATTCGAGGTCCGCCTCCAAAAGCCCTTGTGTATAGCTGAACATTGCGACGTTAATATTCACTCACTTGCTCATTCTTCGCGGACGGATAGGGTTCTAATCGCACGATGAAGTTTTTTTTGTTTTCAATTCATTTATAAAGTTTTTTAAAATTAAATAAATTTATTAATTAAGTATTAAATGATATTTTCGGAAATTATTTTGTATTTATTAAGTAAAATAATTATTGTAATTATACAAATATTTATATTATCTTTGTAACTGCCGCTTATGTCATTACTTGGGGTAAGCCAAAAGTAATTAATAGAATCTCGGGGTAAATTATTATATTTAATGACATAAAATAACACAGTTACAAAGGACAGACACTTAGACAATTACAAGACAAGCATTTAAAGAAAATAAGAAAAAATAAGTAAAGTTTACAAAGTCCAGGATTGGACAACAAAATGGGGAATGCACGCTTGTTCCGATCCAAACTCTCTCTGACGGTACTACAGTGTTTCGTACAGTCACACTTCCGGTCCAAGCCCATATTGTAATGGCGGCACCTACATTTCGGTCTTGGAACTTTACCGTGCGTTACATCTTTTATAAATATGTTTTTATATTAATAAATAATATTTTATATGAAAATTAGTTACAAATATATATATATATATATAGTTGTATAATGGGAAATACAATATATTATAAATAGAATAATATATATAATGTAATATTAAAAAATATGTAGTTTTTATATATTATTAACTTAATTATTAAATATTTCATATTATTATAAAATAAGTCCTTCTTAAATAAATGTATTTAATTAAAAAAAATAATTAAATGTGAATTGAAAAAAAAAGTTTATTGCGAGACTCGAACCTTATCTGCAAATTAAACAAATTTGTTTGAAAAGGACTTATTAAATATTTTATAAATTATAAAATAATTAAGTTACTAATACAGTCGACTCTCGCTAATTCATACTGTGGCGTCGTGGACTGGTAGCGAGGTAACGCACACAGCTTGTTGATAAAATAAAATGAAACTTTATTTTTTGGACTAAACAATCATTTAGACTACTACCTAGAAAAATTAAATGAATTCAAATATAAGAATCAGTTTACTTTTGATGGGCCGTTGTGCCGCTATCTTCGGTCCATTTCATTCGTCGGTCTTACTTCTCCGACGCGTCTGTCTATTGTCCCGAGGGCGCTTGCCATCACAATTTTCTTTCTCCTATCTCAGGTAACGTGTCATTCGTCTTCTCTTCTCGAATCGATCCTTTTAAACTCCAGGGGCGCATCAACTACACGCCCCTCGTCATCTCTCATTGGCAGGGCCCAACAGTGTGCACCCTGCACCTCAGTCTCGGTAGCACACCACTGGTGCAGGCCGAACAATGGCCCTGGTCCCTTTTGAATGTTCCTGCGACAAAGGCTTGTCCAACATCTGGTCTATGATCCACCTCGTTGCCGTTTCCTTTTTGAAGTGACCTGCCGCCGTCCTCCGAGGTGCCAGTCTTCTAAGACAGACAAGTCCCTTTCAATGGACACTTAATGAATCTATATCCCGTCCACTGTGCCCTCAATCACGCCGGCGTCGACAGTCCAGAAGCCAAACAGAGGACAATGACGTTAAAACCACGTGCTGTCTCCAACCAACAAAGCGAGCCGCCTGCTTTCCATGTATAAAGGGGTGTGAACCGTGTCCATGTGACATCGTTACACAACTTTCGATAATACTAACCTGTCGCTAATTCGGAGTATATGCTCAGCCCCTAGAAAAACTCTTGATATTTCCAACTAAAACAATACGTTTTGGTGCACTCAATATTTTAAAGTAAAATCTGTGACTGGCCAGACTACAAAGCCCGATATAACTCGAAGTTATTTTTTAAAACTCGACAATTCGAACACTTACTATCTGGAGTCCTGTTGCAAACAGGTTGGAGCTTACATGTTTTGTGTTGTATTGTCTTTGCGTATTACCCCTGTAACGAAACCCCTTTGATAACCATCTGTCTGCTACCCCTTTGTGTTTCCCGATTTTCTCAGGTGAAAAGACACTTTTATTGCTTTCCTTCTTCGAGTGGAAAGTTCTGGCCACGCTTTTTGTCAGCCGTCCATATCTTTCGTTTAACACATGATCTTGTTACACATGTGTTCAGGAAGGATGGTCCCCTATCAATGCTGGTTTATTCATTGGACGCTTGGAGCGGGCGCTCGGGTAAGCTGGACTTAAACATATTTTCTGGTTATAAATTTCAATCCTTTCAGTGCCAAGGAGGCCTGTACATCTTATGCGCTCAATGCCTGTACGCTATTGAGAAGTGAAACCTAGGATTGTGTGTGTGTTTTGCGTGGAACTGACATAAAGATTTATGGCTCATCCGTGTGACTTATAGCATGTGGCACCAAATAGGAAATGGGCTGGACTGGACCCTGCCTTGAAGAACCAATGATGTTGGAGACAGTGTCTGAGGGAACCGGTTGCAAAACGATTTTATTTCCAATAATTGGTGGGGCGTGAAAGAGTCCTGTTAATTCCTGTATAAATGTATTCTTTTAATGCATAACTTTTTATAACTTCTGTATAACATTTATAAAGCGTAATATAGACTTTTTAAAAATATTTTAAAGTAATTTTATACATGTGTGCAATTGTTTTATTGCATAGCTTAAAATTTAAATGTGTTAGGAAAAAAATTCGGGAGTTTTTAGCACGTTTTTCACGTAGTGGAACAAAAGCGCTATTACGACGCAAATTTAGTCTTTGTTCCATATTTTGTCATACCTTTTTCTCAGCCAATAAGCAACCAATTGACCTTGGGGTTTCGGCATTTGGTCGCATTTGTGCCCTAGATGAGCCGAATCATATTTAAATTTTCCCATAGTTTTCCCAAATTTTCCTGAATTTCTCTAGTTTTTGCTTTTTTATAGTGCGGATACAGATTTGTGTCATTATTTCTTTTCAGCTCAATAGTAGTACATTTAGAGGAGTGGTACAGTACTACTTTCTGTTTGTAAAAAGTTCATTAGTTGCATTATTGTAAAATACAACATGTGAAAAACGGGCTAAAATTACTTGGTCATGCCAATGATTGATATCTTGTTTCTTACCCTCTTGATTATTCGAAGTTTTTCATTGATCTCTTCAACTTCGAATTATCGAGAGTCGACTGTATATAAAAAAGACATTATTTTTATTGTTTATATATTATTTATATAACAATATAACAAACCATTATATATAACTATTTGTAACTAATTTTTTTTGAAATATCATTTGATAGTTTTATTATATATTTTACTATAAATATTATTCATTAATATAAAAATATATCTATAAAATATAATATAGATATTTATATAATCATAGTAATTATTTTTTATATTTAAAATACAAAATAATTAAATGAATTGGGGAAAAAAAAGTTAATCGCACAATTTGAACTCTATCCATCCGCGTAGAAAGCAAATGCTCTGCCAACTATGCCACTGCGTCGCTGGAGGTATTTAAAACTTTATTGTATAAAAGCTAAGCATGAATTTCGAAGGCTATTTTCTCCGAATTGACTTGCCTTTCAGTGTTAATACATTGAGGGTTGAACACCCTAAAGGAGTACTACTATATTACACGTAGTCGCGTCCCAAAATGAATTTCCTTGTAAGATGCCCTCCCCTTGTAAGATGAAAACAGCTGGCAATGTGTAATAGAGAGCCGTGGATTCAAACCTGCTAAGATTGTCATGCACAACGACATTAGTCCAGGAAGCTACGGCATTAATTCAGGAAGTCCATATTTGACATGGTGAGGTAAAATTAGGTTACCCTTCTAAGGTACTAATTATCACCTACTTGATCATGATTTACGAGACCAGTCTCCAATATTCTTCGCTTAGCGACGTTAATTCAAATAAAAGGAGGGGGGGGAAGGGTGCAGTAGGACTTTATAGATGTCCAGAGAAGCTACTGTGAAAGGAAATGTCTTAGAGAATGGCTTCCTTTGACCTTCATGTTTTTATAAATTTGTTTATGGAGCAAAAGACAGCATTCTACTTTTGAATGAACCTCGTGTAATTTGACTGTTTGAGACCTATATATTGAAGCATAGACCGAGGAATTTTTGAGTTCGACATTCAATTTAGCTGAATCTTTTTTAGTTGTGTGGATGTGATGTGGAAATATAGCGAATGCGGTATTGGCTCTGATATTGTGCTTGTTAATCATGTTCGATATGACGCTTGTTTCCAGTTGCTTATTTAATGCCTACTCTCTTTGTTCTGTGCCTTGTTCGTCTTACAAACTCGCCATCTGTGTCTGTTCTCCTTCGCAAGACAGTATGGCTCAGTGAACATGGTCTTGAATTTGTGCCCGCTGTTGTTTCTATCGTAGTTCCACTGAACACCTTCAGAGTAAAGGAGTTCGTAAGTGTGTCATAATGTTCACATTTTGAATGGTGTTAAAATTTACAGAATGTTGGTCGTCATCACTTGACCATGATTTCAAAGTACAGTGTTAATATGCAATCTCTCAATTCTCTAGACAGTTTGTAATGAGATCTTGAAACCCTAACTGGCTCAAATTGACGTCCATCTACTAGAATTACTCAAAAACCATTAACAGTAGATAATATTCTTGAATAGGCGTAGAATGAATCTATCTTTCCATTGTTCAAGATGTTAACATTTGTTTTATTGATATTGTGTCTAATTTTACACAATCACAGTATGGAATTCATCCGTGAAAGCTCAGTGTAGACTCCCAATCATCAGGTTTTATTGAATAGTAAAACTTAAATTCAGCGCCACTTGATCTGTAAGTTGCTTAGAAAGTAAAGGTAAAGAGAAGAGTTTCATTTGCTTCTTATTTACAATCTTTCAGTCATAGTGGGCTTATTGATTCATGGTATTTGCATATTATAGTTGGATCACTACACATCCAGTTAAAGAAATTTAATATTTCTTGGAATGGTTTGATGTGAATTATTCCTCATCGAAAGTCTCATGAGCTGATTCAATATTTAAACTTCGACCGCCTAAGACTAATCATGATGAAAGATCAATGCATGTTAAATCTGTGGATCGTGGCAGGACGCAGCTCAGGTATCAGTCTCGTCTTCTCAAAATTATGAGTTTTATTCGTTGTGTCAAATGGATGTAGACTGCTGCTAGACGTTGGTTAAACAGACCTCAACAACAGCAAAAAATAATTATTTGTAGTGATTAATAAGTGAAACATTCGTGCATTTTAAAAATAAACCCACGTAAATCGAATCAAGTTGAAGAAGTTGAAAGAACAGTTGAATTTTTCGGGTTGGCGAAACCGGTGTCGTGACTTCCACGGCCGCGTTTCTCTTTTTGTAAAATTGTCAAACAATTAATATTGAGAGACTGATCGTGGAAAAAGGTTGCTTGGATGGCCTGAGTAAGCTGTCTTTTTTAATAATCGTTGAGTGTAGTCGGTTAAAAGTCAATAATGCATTGTGAATGTGGAATAAATCATGTTTGGTTAGTCTTACATTTCTCTCTGTGCAAGGAAAAAGATGAATGAAATTGATAATTTCACTTTTTTTAATGTTGAAAAGCGTCGACTAAAGGGCGCTGGTCTGTAATGCGAAACTTCTGTTTTTGTTATGTGTAGGACAAGGATGGGCAAACTTTTTTGGTCGCAAAAAAATTGTGTGGGCCAAGATAAATTTTTCTAAAATTTTAAAAGCAACATACTAGTATTATAATTTCAATAGTTTAATGAGACGAATGAAATTGCGATTTAATTTTTAAAAGTTCCTTATATTCATTCACTTTTGAAGTAAGGTGTATTAATTCTGAAGAACGAGACTAAATGCGCATCTGTCAGTCTACTTTTGAAATAATTCATTCTGAGATTCATAGTTAAAAACACTTGTTCACATATATAAGATGAAGTAAACATAGCATTGATTTTCTGGGCATGAGATATTAAATTTGGGAAACTTGCTTTCGATAATGATTTATAAAACTCTAACATTTAGAAACTGCTTGAGATGATTGTTAAATTGCAACTCAAATAATTCAAGCTGCAAATCTGACCTCACTGTTTCACAATTTACGTTGAAAGCCATGGTAAAAATATCGGTTTAAATTGCACTGAAATCTGCGTTCGTACTCAAAATGCAGTTTTTTAAAGCATTTTCATAATTCTTAAGCTTCTCTTCATTTGCTGGGGTAGTGAATTTAACCTTGGGAAATAAGACGTTCTTAGATAGCTGCTCAGCCAACAGACTAGGTTTTAGTTTTAAAACTTTGAAATGTTCCGATATCGTCGAAAAATTGATTTTTCCCTTGCATCTTGAGATTCAAGTTGCTCGTATGAAAACGAAGATCTGTGAAAAATGCAAAATCCGAAAGCCATTCTGTGCCTTCTAACATTTCGCACTCCGCAGAACACTTGTTTCTCATGGAAGAACGATGCAATGTCTTCTTCCAACTGCCAAACTCGCTCGAAAACTCGTCCTGAACTAAGCCACCTTACTTTCGTGTAATACAGTACATCAGAGTATTCATACTGAAGAAAATTTTGAAATTGCATGCGAGTAAGCCCACGAGATCGAACAGTATTTGCAAGCTTCATGACTGCATCTAGCACAGGTTTCATATTCAATGCAGATTTACACAGAGTATCTTCATGCACAAATCAATGTAGAAAAGCAACATTGTTCCCGGGATAGTTTTGGTTAGAGCCCAAGAAATCCAGATTTTTTCCTGTCATATTTGGTGCTTCATCGGTTGTATTACATATATTTGTAATAGGCACTTTTATATAAAATTAAAAGCCCTTCCCGAAATTCACAAAAAAAATATTACATCCCGTTGTAGTTCCTTTAGAGAAGTCATGCACGCCAGTTCCTCGGTAATTTTTTAAAGTTTTCATCAACACCTTTCATAAATAATACTGATTGAGCAGTATCATTTATATCAGTGCTTTCATCCATAGCTATGGAGCAAAATTTGAACTGACCAATCTTTGACTGTAATTGTGATGTCAAATTTTTATCGGTGGCTTCGATTCTGGAAGTCGCCGTTTTTTAGAGATAAACTTACAATTTCAAAATTATTTTTCTTGTCTGGACATAAAACATCACGAGCAGCATTGGAGCTTGCATTGTTTAACGAACTCCCCATCAATGAGAGCTTTATTATTTTTAGTAATTTTGTATGCTACAATGTAACTTGCACGTCCCGTTGGTGTGGTGTTGTAGTTAGGAGAGGGGAGTGCCAGCTCAGATGTCGTCCGCGTCACTTGACCATGGTTCAAAATTACGTGGACTGTCACCAAAAGCCCTCATGTTGCTAATCAGTTGCTAATATCCACTCGTGCTACAATGTAACTTGCAAGTGTAGCTGCTTCTTGGATACTGTTTACCTTGAAAAAATTTTGTCGGCCTGATAATTTTTTAAAGACTTTCTGCATCCCTCCCCCTTTTTTCGGACATTGCTTTGTAATTGGAATTCTTATGCTAAAATGTAAAATGACGGGAAATGTTATATTCTTTTGAGACTGATCCAGCTTCATTGCAGATGAAACACACTGGTTTATTTTTTACAACTGTAAAAATATATTTCCAGGTTATTAAAAGCACGGCACTCCGAATCTACGTTTTTTAGCTGCCATTTTGGGGTTAAAATATTTTACGAATAACCCAAACAAAAGTACGCTACGCTATTTTTACCCATTTCGTTTGACTATAAACACGCGAGCACATTTGCAAGATGATCAATCGGAGCAACTTCTGAATATTAGAAACGGTGAAGTAGAACTTCATTTCCATACATAATGCATGAAATAGCCAGACAATTTCTATATTCTTCAGACAAAAAGGAACTGATTGAGAGTGTCTTTCTGGATATACTGTATAATTATCTAGACAATTGTTGCCTCTGTATCCTGTTACTTAATCAGAAAAAATATTGATATTGTGATGAAATAAACTCTTCCAGATACAGAGTTGTTGCCAGGCGATCAAATTTCCTTTAATCAATTGACACTATTGTTGAGGAAAACAAAACTGTAAATTTTCCAACCGAGTTTTTGAATACTCTAGATGTACAGGAATGTCACCCACACAATCTTCGGTTGAAGATTGGTAACCTGGTAACCCTCTGGCATAACTTAAATCCACCTAGATTATGCAATGGTGCACGCTTGATGATCAAAAGAATTACCGGGAACTTTTTGAAGAAAACATTTTGACTGTAAAGTTCAAACAAGAATTCGGTTCTTTTGCTACGGAATCTGTTGCCACATATTCCAATGATACCATCAGAATCTCCAATACTATTCAAAAGGCTTCAATTCCTGATTCGTTTGGCTCTCGCGATCATCATAAATGAATCTGAAACCCAAACAATTTTCATTTGATGCTTGCACTTAGAAAATCTATGCTTCTCGATTGGGCAACTAGATGTTATATGGCTCACGTGTGTGGAAACCGTTGAATCTATTTGAGCAAAAGACGGGTTACCAAAAAATATTGTGCACCGATTAGCTATATAAAATTATTTATTGTTATACTCTTTAAAATAATAAGAATTTTAAAAATTGCAAAAAAATCAACATTATTCACCATAGTTAAAAAATTAAATCTTCCTGTGTTGTTACTTAACAACTTCATCAGTAATTCGTGCATTATACTACACTCAAATAGGAGATGAATAAAATGCTAAATTAAAGTCATTGTTGTTTTATATTTTATTTCAACGCTCCGAAATTGTAAACGAACATTGAATAGCTTAAAATAATATTGAGTTAACACATAAAAACAAAGCCACAGCAACGCGTGGCCGGGTCAGTTAGTTTATATATATATTTATCTTGTTCACAAATTATCAATCGTTAATAAAAAAATTTTCTATTCGTCTATTCAAGTTCAAATACTAATTCATTAGCTACCGGTTAATTAATTAAATAAAATTAATTACCGGTTTTCGATGCCGACTTAGATTTAGCTAAGTTGTTGGCGTTGAAAACCAGTTTTTCAGCGGAACTAGCCAAACCGGGTGTGCATTGTTGCAACAATGCAGACACATCATGCTCTTTTTTTCAATTCCCTATGGATATATGTATGCACACTTACATATATATATAATCAAATTTTCAATCGTTAATAAAATACTTTTTTTTGTTCATCCATTCAAAGTAGGAATTGACTTAAAATTTTTTTTTTATTACTTGTTAGATTTACTCCTCATTTTGTATACTGTCGATCATTTGACTGATACAGTTGCTCAAAAAAGTCTGCGTTATAACGACTCTGTGCAAGTTTATTACCATGCACATACTAGATATTCTCAAACTTATAGTAACAACTTTTCTTAGAAAACATCTAAACGAAACAAAAGCAAATAAAATAAATCGAAAAAATTAGCGTACGCCTATTTAATGTTATTAGGTTGTAATGTCAGTGGTGTTTTTTTTGGAAATGAAAGACAATTTTCATACAGTGAATAAATATTTTATTGAACTATATTTTTTGTTCATTATGGTCCATTACCCTTTGCCATCCTACTGGTAGTAGCATGATTCCACGCTTATAAAAGTTTTGTTCTTTTCATGCTAAAAAATGATTCAGGTGATTTTTTGGCCTCCTCATTTGAAATAAAGGTTTAACCATCTAAAAAATTAGTAGAGACCGGAACAAATAGGAATCAGGAGGTGCCAGATCTGGAGAATGTAGGTGTGGTTGTCCAGCTGATGACAGTACACTTCATAATTAATCGTTGTGTTGTCCGGTAAAAGCTTTAAAAAAAACCCTGTTACCAAACAGATAGCATCACCTTTTTTGATGAATATTGGTTTTTGAAATGCTTCTAGCCCGCTCTTTTTCTTTTCTTTTTTTACTGCATGATCTCTTGCACTTGCCATTGTTATAAGTAACTCATTTTTCATCCTCAGTGCTGATGCACTTCAAAAATGGATCATTTTCATGACCTTTGAGAAGCTATTCACAAACATCAATGCGATGACTCGAATTTCTTTACTTGAGAACATGACGGACTCATATTTCCAGTTTTGAAGTTAAACCTAGGCCTTTCGAATGGTCATGAACAGTTGTGTGAATTCGATAAATGTAACCCCTCAGCGATTTCGTGAGTTTCTATTCTGCGTTTCTTATCAATTAATGCCTTTATTGTTTATCAGCTTCAACTGGCCTTCCAGAACTGATGCATCTTCAACATCCACATTTCCAGATCGAAATTTTTCAAACCAGTTTTGTCACTGGAATACTGTTAATACATCTTCTCCATACATTTCGGCTAGTTTTTTCCTGGCTTCAACGGCATTTTTACCTTTTCGATAGTCAAAAAGTGAAATTTGCCTAAAATATTGCTTTTCACTTTCTATATTTGAAAGGGCACCAACCAAAAACTACTGCGTTTAGAATCACTTGGATTTTTTCACAAGCGAGCCTTGCCATATCAGCTCGCAAAACAGAATGGTTGTGTGGCTTCAGTGCGAAGTTGGGCATGGGAAAAAAAAACTATTAAATCCTCTTTCGAGAAAAAACTAAATTACTCTCTGCATAATCAAATATATGCCCATTTTCTTGCAACAACTATTTAATTTTGGTTGAGTATCCTTTTCATTTAATTACAGTCTGCAATCTTTTAAGCATTGAACGAACAAGCTTTTTAGTGTCGAATGGACTATTTTTGTTCAATCTTCTTTCAATTTGTATATTAAACAATTTTTTTTCTATCTTAACGTACAATCCGGCGTATAATGCGAACTTTTAAAATAAAAAATGAAATCAAAATTTACGGTTTCTTGTTAGACATCAGGTATAAAAATGAGAGCTTTAAATTTAAAAATAAACAAGTGATATAAAATTTTTTGTTAAAGTCAATTCCTACTTAGGTCATTAAAGAAAAATTTTATTCTACTTACCTTTTATTAAAAATTTACGATTAATATGAATACGTATATACATATGACAGAATCACATTGAGTGGCACAAAACACCTTTAAAACTAACATTAAAAACTTGTTAACCACATTAAATTTGTAATTACATTTTGTAATAAAAGTTGAATATAATAGGTAAGAATTTATCTTAAAACTTGGGTGTAAAAAAAATGCTGGTGTCTAACTAGCATATGATTATTCAGGTTAAGTTAAATCTTCATCACAATTTTAACAAAAGTTGTTTTATCCAATGGTGCTGCCATCTAGAGGAATATCGACTGAAATATATCTCTTAAACTATAATTAATTTTTGAAAAAAATGTATTTGAACTTGAGTGGAGGAATATGAAGTATTTTACTGACGATTGATAAGAATATATTAGCATTGATTTGAATAAGATATATAAATATATATAGGGAGAGTGTGAACTAATAGTAGGAATTGAAAAAGATAACCATGGGGAAAAAAATTAGAATTCTGTTTGTATCGAAATACTGTTTATTAAAAAGAAATGGCATTCCTTGTGAACTCTTAATGGGTTGTATATATATAGAGAGAGTTCTAGAAATGCACAATTTTGTTTTTCCGAAACTTTGAATAATATCTCGAATAATTGACTTCAAAACATACAAGCATTGCGCTCGTACATTTCAGGTTTCTTAGTATAAAAAAAAAAGGCGTTATATCCCTAAAAATGAAAAATTGTGCCTTGAAAGTACTAGGTGCGTGTGTGTGCGAATATTCTACTGGATTAATGTCTGAGAAAGGGATGTTTGTAGCCGTCTAAAGCACAGTGGTCTTCAAACGTTTTCGATATATGGAACCCTTAGAACTATGAAGTGTTTGGCCCCTCACACACATACACTTGGAAGAATATATCTTAAATAACATTTAAAGTAGACCAACATATCAAAAATACGTTACTATTTTAAAAATATATATTTGTTTTTAAATTTGAATGTAATTTTTTATTATAATGTACTCGCATTTTTACAACATTAATTTATGATTCACCTCCCTACGCATTATATTTAGTAACTGAGATATGTGCTCTTATTTTTTACACTAACTGTCAAAGTCTAGATCTATTGAAATTATTTGCAGTCACATTTCGTATTCTGCATATTGTTTTGTTTTTGTGCCACTCGCGTTGAAAAATGTTTTGCACTCAAATAGATTGTTCTGAATATCATTAAAATGTTTATAGCTGTGTGAATCCTGTGTGTTTTGCATGAATTTGCAACCTAAAATTTGAGACCCATTCTAGCTTAAATTTAGATTTTAATGTCGAATCTGTTGATATATGGATAAGCTGTTCCCTCTCCTTCATTACAAGTGGTTTTTTTACAGCCACAAATGGAAAAAGGAGTATTTTCCATTACAAAACTATTTAGTTCTTGCAAAACATTCTACTAATGATAATAAAAGTATTTCGTGGAAATTGGGATGGTAAACAGTCTAAGAAATAGCACATATAAAGAAAAGGGGGAAAAAGTTTGAATATTCTTTTATTATGTTATGAATAAAAGCTAAAAGAAAGAGTACTGCAAAATAAAGTTACGTATACGTAAGAAATTTTCAGTTTTTATGACCAGGATGAGTTCTATGATGGAATTAAACAAATTTCATAGAGAACGTGAATCCATTTAGCATGCACATTTAGAATTTTCTTCTCCATTTTTTACTGTGGCCTGTGGAACCCCTGGGTATATACCTCATGGAACCCTAGGGCTCCGTGGAACACAGTTCAAAGGCCACTGATATATTCTTTAATTATCTTAGCTGTTTGCTTAGGATCATTGTCCTATTGAAAAATGAAATCATCTCCCAGTTTTTCGGCACTTGATTTTAAACTTTTTTAAATGTGTCCGAGTAAATAAATTATCCATTATTCTGTGTATATGTAACTTTTTTGGGACCCCCAAACCATGACAACACCTCCCTCATGCTTTTTAACAGTTGAACGCAAATTTTTCACATCGAATTCCTGCTTTCTCCAAATCGACCATTTAATTTTAAAATGGTGAATTTGCTTTCATCTGATCAGATAATGTTGTAGAATTAGGAGATTTATTTAAATGACTGTGTGTAAATTCAATTATAGAAATATATAATTTGGTTTTCTGGTCATATTTCTATAAGCACATCTCGCACAATTTTTGGTCGCATTAGAAGACGAAAATTAAATCTGATTTTTCGACTCTTTCTATAACAGATAATTTCCTGTATCCAAAAAGTTTTGAATTGCAGTTCAATACAAGAATGAGGCTTGTCACAACAATTTTACCTGTTCAACAAAGAGAGTTGTCTTATAGCCAGAGGTATTTCTTTTCTTTTTTTGACGTTCAAAATACTGAATGAAAGCAACTGTCTTCACGTTCAACTCGACTGTGACTCATTCAACTGGAAATAGGACTGATAATCGTATTTTTTCAATGGTTGTATGTGCATACTCGGGTTTTTTATAGCAGTTAAAAGCTATCGAAAAAGAAATTTAATAAAAATTTAGTAGGGATTTATTAAATTGTTGCAGTGCTTTGTTTTGGTTAATATAATCATAACTTATTAAAAAAATTTAAATACTGTAATTTTCAAAAAACAAACGGCTTTATGCGTTATTTAGCTACTGTTGTTGTCTTGTCCTTCCCGAAGGGAAAAAAGGAAATTTCCCCGAGACAGGTTGGACTTCTTGTGCGCCTGTCGTTGGCCGTAGCCTTGAGCACCATACCGGTGACAGTACGATTTAGCTCTATTCCCCCTAATTTAGAGGAAGAACACCCTGGGGTTCAGGGGCCTCCCACCTCTCTTTCCCGTGTACCACCCTCACGAGAGGACTTGCTACTCGACGGCTATTTAGACTGCCCTCATGCCTCACAGGGACTGTACATTTACAAACATCAATGCCTTCTCAGGGATTCGAACCGAGGCTCTACGACTCAGCGTTGCTAACCACTCTACCGGATGGGTGACTACTTAACTGCTGTAATTATGCATTACTTATCTACTGTATCCAAACTTTTCCGACTTACTGTATATGCTTATTATCGAAATTTACATTGCGATTGTTTTACATTCCCAGATTTTTTTAACTATCATAGTTTTAAAATCGATTGCATCTAGTAATTTTAATAAATTTCTCTTGACAAATTGGAATGTTTTCCAATAATTTTTGAGAAAGGTCTCTTTCAACACTTTCCATTTGTAATTAACTACCTTTAAGAATAGACTTTCTGTGGTAGTGGTGCCGTGTCACGGATAAGTTACACAATGACACTTCTCTTATTGGGCGAAATGAGGCTGTAAAATTAAAAAGTCTTAGCAAATCAATTTGGGCCTCTGCTCGGAATTTCATTTGTAATTGAGGCAGTTTTACTGTTACAATAAACCTTCAGCTTCCCCCCTCCCCCACCTACATTATCCGATTATATCAACATATTTCATTCAAATATAGTTCTTACTGATGAACATGGGAACTAAATTCTGTAAAGTCTCGGGAACATTTCTGCATCCTAATGACAATCACCTGAGAAATTTTCACACTCTTAATATCCTCTTTGAATAGGAGGGGGGGGGGGGTAGAGGTATTCTACGAACAATCTTGATTACATTCAAAAAGCCTTTTTGGAAACTGGAAAACCGTTGAAGCAGAAAAATGACTACATGCAGTCATTTTAGAAAACTATTTTGGAAAATTAACACAGTTGGTTACATTGAATGCAGGTTTATCCTGTTCATTTTTGGATGGTAATTCATTTGACTGTGGCTTGAACATTTTCGATTTTCTGATCCTCTCGAAAAATGTTCTTCCAATTCGGTTACTTTGAAATTGCTTCACTTGTTTTTCGAATTTCTTATGAACAAAGATCGTAGAAAATATTTTTTGCGTAATATTTAATAACCCATTTTTTTTTAAAATCGAGCAAGGCAAATATATAAAAAATATCTTAAGATCTCGTATTATATAAAAACAGTGTATACGCGCGTTTGCAACGTAGTTATAACGCCATTTTGTTTTTGTTTTTTTTAGCAATTATTTTTTTAGGTCTGTTAAAAAAATAGAGAATTCGACTTTAAGTTTATTTTAGAAATATGATTAATTTTCATTTCCATTTTTGAAATATGCGCTTTAGAGCCACAGCCACTTCTATCTTTTTAAATTGAAATGTTTCTTATCTTGATGTACAGAGTACTTGAAAAACTGGAATATTGATGCTTCCCTGAAGAGAGATAGAATTAAGGTTGAATTCTTTGTTTTTGGTTCATGTTGAGCGATTTTTTTTCCTTTTTTTTTTGAATAACTGTTAATTAAAAACTCTTTATATTGATTTATATTTGAGATAATTGCTCAAAAACGTTTTTAAAAGGAGATAATGGAAAATTTTAAAATATTTTGATGGGTACCATGTGCCTTGGAAATAGTATAATTGTTTTTTTACTGGAAGCTTAGTTTCTGGATAAAGAATTAAATATACAATTATTTTTGTACATGTTATGTATTTTGTGAAACACCTGATAATGTGCAGGCCTCTTTTCCCCTACCCCCACGCATTATCAGATCTAGACTGTTCGTTCTCCAATAAATTGAAAGAAAATTTTTACCTGTGGATTCTGTAGTTCTAAATGGGAAGGGGGGGGGGGATTGTCCGATGCTTATTTCAATCGTTCATCATTTTTATGGGTAATCGAAATGTCCGATATCCATAAAATCATGCGCTAAATTTAGTCCTCTTTATTTATCAGTTGTGGAAAATTGCATGGTTTAGAAATATATTCTTCTCTAGTTAAAATAAAGTAGGATTTAGGAGATGCCTTATGTTCACTTTAATAATGCTTCATACGGGGAGAACATTTTAATCCCTTTTAAAAAGAAAAGGCGTAAGATTGTAGTAATTCCCCACCTATTTTATTTAAAAAATTTTACTACAAAGCTGTAACGAAAAGATTAAAATCGTAACTTTTCTTAAAAGAGTAAAAATTAGAGGGAAAAAAGGATCATAAACAAAATAAAAAGAATGATCGAAGTATTTATTGGATGGTAAAAATGTAAAGGTGATCGTTATTAACGAGTTAATGGAATGCAAAAGAAATTCATCCTACGAAAGTTATTCAGAATACATTTTTGTTGTGTGTACATTAAGCGCCTCTTAACGTTTTCATAACCATATGCCGAAAATCCCTGAACATACGCACAACTAATTTTTTTAAAACTTAGCTCATCTATAAAGAATCGCATATGTGTAATTATAAAACAAAGTAAATTGGTATGCAAGCGTTCACATATCTTAAACATCTGAGTTAAAATTAAAAAAAGAAATCTTTATTTTTTTTTATAAAAAAATGAATGCGGAACTTAATTTTTTTTTGGTGGATATTATATTTACAGCTTTAAAAAAGACAAATTATTGACTTGATTTCTTGTTTTTTGTTCTTAACTACCATTAAATAAATTAACACCACAAATATGCATGCACCACAGAAGTATGCAGACAGAAACAAAGAAGTGAAAATGAACAATTTTTATAAATGTCTTTTGCAAAAATTTTGAAAAATTAATAATTAACGAGGTAGCTTTGGAATGTTTTTTTAACCACGTGCGCTGGGAAGACGTGCCACGCACGTCGTAATGCTTTTGTCACAGAATCGCCCACGACGTGGTATGTACGTCGTCATGAGATTGTTACAGAAACAGAAACGACCGTTCTGGTACACACATCAGTGAATTTTTTGCCAGCACCAAGTGGTTAAATAAAAGCTTTTAAACCGATCAAGGCTCCGCAAGTGCTCAGCATGTTTAATATCGATTGTTTTAGGATCATTGTAAAGCAGCCATTCCGGTACAAATTGAGCAGTATACAGTATACATCGAACTCTTTTTATGCGGTCGATACGTTCCTTAAAAAAACCGTGCAAAAAAAATACACGTGAGATATTGTAAATTTTGGAATATATGCTAAACAGCCTTAAAAAGTCGTTAAGATACGAAAAAGCTCAATTTCCGCCAAAATCGTACAGAAAATAATGAAATGCATGTTTTATATTTATAACACAAAAAATGAATAAAATAAATGCCCAGTGAAAATTCAGTCAATAAGTACATACAATATATAAACTATTCATCTCTACTTGTTAACGAGCATGCACGTTTATTACGAACTTTATTAATAAGGCTATCCTCAGCCCGATAGTATGTCTAGCTCAGCACTCGGCTTTAATTCCAATGAAGAATTTAGTTCGTTATTAATGGCCTCTGTTGGGTTTTTTGTTGTTACAAAGTCTGTTAGCTGCTGTTTTCGGGATTTCTCAAAATTATATTTAATTCTTAATATCCTGCTATACGAGCCTTAAGATTACGTTGCAATTTTGATACACGCTTTATGTTAAGATCATGTGTAAGGAAATGTTCCATACTTATAGCAGTTTTCGAGCCCTCGCGAATTATATCAGCTGTTAAGGCTACACAGGCTTTTTTTTTTAAATTTTGAAGACAGTAACAATAAAAGTAATTTGTTTTACTTTCATATTTTTAAGGTGATTCTTAAAGTAAAAAGTCGATTTAACCAGCCATTATTTTATAATTTGAAGAAAAAAAATTAAGAATTTTTGAAGTTTTTCAAACTTTTATAAAATGCGCAGTTTTTAAATTTTTTTAGCCATTTTAAGTCATTTGTTTCTTAGATTTATTGGGGGGGGGGGAATTTGTATGGATTTAAAATTATGGATCGTTGATTATTCTTATAACTAAACCAGGGGAAAAAACACAAAAATTTTTAAAAATTATTTTTAAAAAACTAATGATCACATACCTAAATCCATACGAACTTTTATAAAACTTATATTTGGGAGTACACTTACAAAAAAAAGTTTCAGGATTCTTATCTTGAGCCGTAGGGGTTAAAAACACATCTTCAAAATTAAAGGTCTTAGAAAAATATATTTAAAGTTTATAAAGTCATAAAGCAAAATCTAATGATGCCTGTAAAGTTAATATGTTATTTTCCAACTTATATTCTGCATTCAAACACTACTTTGATTAAATGACTGAAAGTATTTTTTTTTAATTCAAAATATCCGTTTGCATGATGTTGAGACATTTGCTACGACGACAGGTTATTCAGCCTTATCTTAACACAATGTTTTCATAAAGTTTTGAAACAGAAAGCATTTATTCACAAAATAATAATGATACTAAAAGTACGTAAAATCTGTCGAGAGCTTAAACGTCCTCTCGTTGGTGTGGTGTGGTAGTTAGGAGAAGGGGTGCCAGCTCAGGTGTCGTCCGCGTCACTTGACCATGGTTCAAAATTACTCGGACCGTCCCCAAAAAGCCCTCGTGTAGCTGAACAGTGGGACGTTAATATTCACTCACTCACTCACACACACACTAATTGCAGTATCGGCTAAGGGCTGGTTTTTAGATGCATCATTTTCAGTTATATTCCGTCTCTTCCAAATATTCTTTCTCGTAGCAACCTGAGAGTGTTTTGGCATTTTCTCAACTGGAAAAGATGAAGGATAAAGCTTCTAAGTTATAGAAACTATTTTTTTAAACAAAAGTTGGTCTTGAAATTGATGTTAAGGAATTATGAAAACTCAAAACATAAGCAAACAGAAATGATTTTAGTAATGGAAATTGACACTGAAAGAATTGATTGTGCTCAAAAATATTTTTAATTAACACAATTTCAGAATGGGAAAAAGCTTTAAAATTAAACCGGGGACCAAGACCTAAGCTCAGAAAACTTACCGATAATTTTGCCTTTTGTGTAGGGTAATGTATAGCCTTAATAGCTGAGCTTCGACTTCTGTATTATAAACTGTCATAAATTCGATAGAATCGTTCTCATCAAAAGCGCTTTAATACAAAATACAATTATGCTGAAGAACGCAAAATGTGCTGTGTTCAACAAAATAAGAAGAAAAATTCGGGTATTCCCCGTAACCACAGAATACAAAGTAAACTAGCCGTGAAGAAGACCTAGTCATTCACACATGTGTGGGCATAGCCTACCGTCAAAATTAGAATTTAGAAAAAAAAATTTTTTTGAGGAAATTGGGGCTAAAACAAATAATTTGTGTACAATAAAAAGAGTTGGGTGAATAATATCTTGTTGAAATATATCCTCCCAGTCCAAATTTAGAAATGCATCCCGTATTACTTTAAAATATTCGGTTATAGTTGCATTAATTTATTTTTCAGTATACCTACATCAGCTGATGGTAGGGAACTCTGGCCATTATCGAAACGCCATGGTGTTTTACGGTTCCTTTCATGTTTAATTCGAGCGATGTGTTTGGTTTTCAGTCTGTTCGATGTTCGTCCAGCTTAACATTACTCTCATCTGCGAAGCGATAGTGAAATTATTTTTGCTTATTAAATATGCAATTTTTATGATGTGGCTTTTTTAGATTGGCTGCTGTTGAAGCAGACCATTATTGGGGTTGTTGTTTGATCATTTTTACGACATTTTTTTGTGATTCTTTGTGTAAATATTTTCTTTAGGTTTCTATTCTTTGATGCAGTTCCTAATAAATTAGCAGTTGGAGACACTGAATTATAGCAATAGTTTATTGTTGTAGTGCTTGGTATACTTAGAGTAAATATTATGACACATTGCCGTTTTAAATTTTCACAAATTTATGTATTAAATTCTTTTTGTAAGCTGTTATATTCACCCAACATTTGTTATTTAACGCATGAAAAATTATGTCAACATTTTTTATTTCAGTTTATGTAATCTTAGATTCTTTTTTAAATAAGTATATACATATCACGCATCATACAAGTACGTATTAAATCGGTATTTAAATTACCCATCAATAGTATTTAACTCAAAACGTCTGTTTACATTTTAAAAGGTTGAACTTGAAAATTGTTCATCTTTATATGGAATATTATCTTCTAACTTAATGGCTCATAGTTTTGAAATAAAAACTTTTAATGGTTGCATTTTTTGTTACTTTATTCATTTACAGAAATGCTACATGTTAAAATGAATTTAATTGATTAACTGATTTTTTTTATTAACGTCCCAACACGAAGGCTGTTGGTGACGGACCGCAGTTGGAGAGAGCATTACGACACGTGAGCTGACATTCTTCTTTTTTACTTTCAATTCCACACAACGTGAGAGTTTTGACACCGACAGATTTCACGTACTCAGCCTCGCTTATACTATGCTGTTGAGAGGCGTGGGACGAAGTGTAACAACGTCAGCCACGAGTTAGAGACCATAACCACTCAGCAATTTCTACCGAATAAATCAAAAATAATATTGAAATAAATTTTGGTAGTTTTCTAGAAAGTTACATTGAATATAAATATTTTTTCTGTTTTTAAAATTAAGATGTGCCAAAGAGAAACAGCGCTAGAATAGAGTGAATCCTAGATCAAACAATTGGTAGTCTTTAATCTTAACAACTAGGCTGTTTAGAAAAGCAGGAAAATATGAAAAGCCAAATAGAGAGAATTTTGAAAATTTAAATGTGTTCCCCCCCCCCCCCATGGTACTGAAGAGATTACACCTGTTGATAGGTTTCTATCACCATGGCCAAGTTTTTAAAAAATCAGTGACCCAAATGTGTTTTGTAAAGTAAGAAGTTTTTGTGCATAAATTTGTTATATTGTGAAGACCATACTTTTCCCCTGTTTTTACATATTGATAGAAACTAAAGATATTGGCAAAGGTTTCCACTTTAAAAATAAATAAAAATATGATAGGAAAATATATATATAATACTAGGAAGGCGGAAATTAACCCTTTCACATACGCCTGTTTTCATAGTGACATCGCTTTGCAGAAATGCGGCCGTTTTGTGGTGTGGAATAGGATGAATATAGCAACCGGGGTGGGGCTCGCGCAATGTTCCGATTCAAACGTTGTGTATACCAGACAAAAATAAAACTGTTGTCACTCTCCTTTTATTTGCGGGGGTTCGGGAAGGCCGTGCACGAATACACAACATGAATCAATTGACACAGCAAGTTTGATGTCTCAGATGGCTCAAATGATGATGCAGTGGGGACAAATGCTGTCCATACTGCAAACTAAAATTTAAATCTTTTAAATCACTCTCTCAGGTTTTCTTGCACTATTTTCTTGTACCACCTTAATTTCTACATATTTCACTAATTTTTACATTACAACATCAAATGCTCTACTGCACCAGAACTGACTCGTAGTGGACTCACTACCCACCCGCTCATGTTGGTTGCCTCCTTTTTTGGCGATCGTTTCCCTTCCTTGCACTTCCTCCAGATTTCTCCCTGGTTCGTCCGCTTGGGAGCCAATTCCTTCGCTCCCCACGCCGAGGGCCACTTGATTTTTTATATATTTCTTTCATGGGTTTTCTATTTCACCCAACTTGGGTAAAAGCGCTTCACGCTGAGGCCCGCGTAAATCTAATTTAAGTAAGGCCGTACACGTTCTTATTTCGGCCATTGATTTTGTGGGGCAATTCAGTTGTGCGTATATCGTTGAAGCAGGGGCTAAACCAGGATATCCAACTACAAAGACATCGCCACTAATACCAGAACTGAGTAAAAGCTTTCCTAGCTTAATAAATATTTGATTCATGATCTGAGAAACTTGTCTTTCAAAAAAAGATTTATGAATAAGATTGTTGCCTTTTGGTTAATCTCTTGTTATAACCAGACTTCTTGATTGGTGGGACCCATTGTCCTATGAAATAAGCTACCGTGTATTCTGATGTTAAATACACCAGATTTCAGCTCTCATCGCTTTATGACCTTAGTTCAGGCGTTTTAATAGTTGTAATTAAAGTGCACTACCGAGGTCTTATATAGTTGGGTAAAGGATACTAAATTTGGCTTCTTTCCGCTGTGTAGTATGGCGAGTTAGAGGCCAGCTCAGGCTACAACTTTGTCACTAATTACCAAAGGCATTAAGTCAAATCCAAGGAATTCGAACCTGTGTGGTCATTTGAATCCATCGTACCGTACTGAAAAACTATGCTTTCTAATCAGCGTAGCATATTAGTATGATTTTTGTAATGTCGCTACCCCATGTTTACTTAATTTCTGGGTAGCTTGTTGGGATCACACAGCTTTAGTAAAATACTTTTTTTTTTATCTACAAATAGTTAATGCCGAATTTACATACGTTCTATTGTATCTATATGTCTTTTGCTCATCATATACTGGCTATCGTGGAACGTTGAGCTCGTTCTTTACGGTTTGCAACTGGATATCGTGTACGCACTTCACCGAAATAGTTAAAAAAGAAGTTTGTAGACCTTTCACAACTTTAAATGAGCACCTTGCTGTTCCGGAATTCGCCGGGTCAAACTTTAGCTGTTCCGTGGCCTTTCACAGGAAAAAATTAAAGTCCAGATCGCTGAGCCTGTCGCTGGTCTTCCCACTTCCTATCGCAGGTTTTCAATGGCTGTTATCGCCCAAGTCTTCGCCACCTTCCGATCCGTCTCTTTAAAGGCCCTATCACACACCCATATTTGGAGCAACCGTTCAGGACAATTTTTAACGCTGCTGAGGGCAAAAGGTTGCCGTAAACAAAACAACATGCTCTGACGTCAGCCGTGCTCTATTTCACATTGAAAAATTAATCGCCAATTTTTCTGCTTCGCAAAACGAATACCTAATGCTTTTTTTATTTCGCTCGCGTTGTTGTTGATGGACGTTAACAGAAATGGAGTACCTTTCTGTTTAAAATATTATACGCCATATCTGATGCGTTTGACGAATCCGAAGCTACCATCTTTACCACCATCTTGTTTATGACGTAGGGCGCCGAAGTACCCCATTGGCTGGCTGGGAAAAGTTGCTCAGAGCCGTTGGTATGGAAACTAGTAGAAATTGTTTTGGAATTGGGTGGAAAATTGCTCCAAACATGTACGTGTGATAAGGCCTAAGGCCTTAAATCCCCTGGATGGGCATATCTTGCGCCCCTTACCATTCCTGATTGAAAGGAACACGGGTCTGCATTCGGCATCCTCTATCTTGATTCCAATCACCAGTGGTTCTTCCGGGACAAAAGTCTGTCTAGACTTAGATTCTCTTTTCGGTGAACATCGTAAATCTTATCAAGGGTCTTAAAATCGACTTGTCACTTTGACACTGGTGATACCATCCTTGGCCTTTCATTTCTTATAATAGCTGATACTCCTTTCCTTTCATGTGGCCACCTGTTAAAGGTATCGAAAGAATAGATAGCTGTGGAAACGGGGTGTCTTTTCCATAGCTGGTTGTGAAGAAAATGCATCTGTTGACTCTATTCGCCTCTGGGTGTCAGCAGGGCCGGACCGTGACCTTTGGGGGTCCTGGGCTAACGATATCTGCTCTGGGGGGCCCTAAATAATTAAAAAATTTGCCTTTTTTTCTAAGAAATTATTGTGCAGAAAAATTTAAAATATACAAAACTTAGTTTTTTCCCCCCAAACAATTTAAATACGTTATAAGCAATAACATAATTTACAAAAAAAACTTTTCTACACTTTTATGCTGAATATTCTTTTATTTGCTCATCACATTTTAAGTCTTTGGTGAGATCAATATTAATAGAAAGAAGTGATTAATAATTAATCCTAGTATTTGTCATTGTTGTTCTATATTTGTTTTCTATTTAGGGCATTTTAGAGAACGCACGCTCTGCTTCACAGCTAGTAATACGGATCATTAGGAAAGAGTCTTTAAAATGGTACACAAATTTGGAAAACCCTGAACTAGTTTCTTTTCAAAAATTAAATTGAATATATCACTACAAGTAGGGTCTAGCTCAGTTTTAGATAAGTTTTTAATTGAACACCTTCATTTACTAAATGTTGGTCTACATCATCAGAATATTAATCAGTAATAACTCTCCAGGTTGACGTTCTCCTTACTTTGATCTTGCAAATCCATCAAAAATTTTAATTTCCTACTATATTCTGCATATATATATATATATACTTGACTTCTTCTATTTAAATCAAGGATTACCTTATCTAACGCCACAATAATCGTGTCACATCTGACCCATACACAGCTTTTTCTGTAAATTTATCTGCAAATTTTGAAATAACCCGTGTCTAGATCGCATCGTTATATTCTGTTTCTACATTAGGACTTAATTTTTTGGCTGCGTCTTGATACTCCTTTGATTTTTTTATCTGATTCACATGTCGTAGATTGCTTATAAACGTTTTTAATTACATAATGAACTTATTCCCTTCACAGATGTCCAAACCCCAAGAATTTGTTATTTTTTGTTAACTGAATTAAATCTTTCTAAAATTACTTCTCAAAATATAATTAAAATTATAGTTTCGAGTTTTGTTAATTTATTAAATAAATTTTCTGCCTCTTTTTGAAAAGCAATTTTCTCATTTTCATTGTCACTAAATGTCTTAAAAATATTCATGATATTACAATATTTAATTATCTCTTGAGGCTTCAAAAGGATCATAGTGACACAACCATCTGGTCTGATTTAATCTTTTTAGGGAGGGGAAGGGGTAAATTTCAGTTTAAGTTCATGATTTAGAAGTTTAGGTCGAAGTAGAAAAACAAACATATATTTGTTGCATTAAACCAAAGAAGTTCACAATTTCAGTTGCAACCTTAACTGATTCTGCACAACAAGATTAAGAGAATGTGCAGCACAAGGCACATAATTAGCGAATTTATTTACTTCTTTTTTAGATGAGCTTGCACACCATTATATGGACCGGATATATTGGCAGTGTTGTCATATGACTGTCCCCTACAATTATCCAATAGCAGCCCATTTGTTTCTAAAAATTCTTGTAGATAATTAAATATAAACCTGAGTGACTAATAATCTTATTTAATGAGACACATCTTTCATACACTTTTCCCCGAAAACATTATCGTAGTATAATAGCAAAGTTAGTAATTGTGGGACAAATCTGCTGTTGAATCCATCACTGTTGTATAGTACTTTGTGTCATAGTTGTTTATTTGAGTTATATAATTGTTTAAGGATTTGCTTACATATTATCTCAACTATTTACTCATCTATTGTTTTTGATAAACACGATATTAACGATTTTGGTCGTAATTTTCTCAGTTCAATATATTCACGAATGAATGAGTCGAACTCTGCTAGAAGTTTCAGGGTACCCATAAAATTACCATTATGAGAAGAACCAAAAACTTCCTCGGTACCTCTAAATCAGCGATACTCAACCTGTGGCCCAATTTGTTATTCTAATGTAACCTGCTCCACAATCATTTATCACAGATAAGTATTTATACTAACTGACAAGAGTCATATTAACCATAGCATATATATAAAGAAAATAGATGTTTATGTGTAAACAGATTTTTGTGATTCACATGGAAACTCGTACATACCCTGCTATCAGAATCATGCACTCTTGTATATAAATTGCAGCTTTAAGTTTCATTTGGAAATACAGTTTTAATGCTATTCAAAAGAATATTTTTAAATTTTTTATGTTAAGTTTTTTTATTATGAAAATGAAAATATTAAATGTTGTTTCGTGCGAAACAATCTTGTTTTTTAAGTGGGGTTTCATTTGAAAAAATCTTATATTAATAAAAATGTTGTTAATCATCCGGAGACCGATTTTCAGAAGCCAAACAAGGTCTGTAACAGGGATCAGCAACCTTATAGCTGTGGTGTTTCAAACCCATCTATCAATATGATTGAGTGAACCTGTTAGTAGAAAATATTTAAAACGATTCGATTCCCACAGCAATGCATGCAGTTTTAAGGAATAGAGGTCAAAAGTTTAGAATGTTATTATATATATTAATTATGCATCATTTAAAAATATTTATTGACATAAAAATAAACAAAGTTTAAGTATTCATGCAATATAGTGAAATAAACTAACATTACAATACCAGGGGTATGACTTATAACTTTCAATTTGACACACATTCTGAATGTTCAATTGTTAAACAACTTCTTTGTGGTCTCAAAATGAATTTTATATGAGAAATTTGTTCACATATATATGAAGAACCAAAAGCGGAGTACAAGCAATTTTCTTCAAACAGTTAAATTGCTCAAGCAAATGACAGACAAAAAGTTAAAATTGCTGTCAATTTATCGATAGTTATTTTTGAAATATTTGCATAATTTCGTAAATTTTGCTTTCAGTAACTCTGAAGATTTTTTTTTCACAATACAACTATGAGTGATGCTTCATTTAACAAGAATTACATAATTATTTTGTTTTGAATTCAACATTTAACCCTAAGAATAAGTCAAATTTAAACAGTGGATGTTTTCTGCATAAATTACACAATCTACATTGCAAGAAGATTCAGCAGAATCGTTTTATGGCAAAGAATTGAAAGTAAGAAAGTCTTTATGCATGAGGCGAAGAAAGGAGAGATTTAACTTGATCTTAGGCCACTAAAAATTGCGTGGCACATGTGCCATAGGTTGCTGACCTCTGGTATGCAAGATTGTTAAGAAGTCAAGCACGAGTAGGGTATTGCAGAAAAAAATGTGTTAAGACTTTAAAATATGTGTTGTTGAGGCGAATAATCTCCTTATCAAAATTTCGAAATACATTCTTTTTGATTCTGCTATATTATTCTATTCCCTTCTCCTCCAAACTAAAAATATCTTGTGTATTAAGTAGTAATGTACATGTTATATCTCGTGTTTAGATTACGAGTAAAATATTACCCTCGTTATTTTAATGTATTTATTAAGTCAAAGTGGAAGTGTATAGTCAAGTCATTTCTGTTGTTTAATAAGAATATTTATTTTAATTCAAATAGTAGCTATTAATATATTATGTTAAAAAAAGTTAATTGGTTTAACCCCTTAATGGTCACAAAATTTTGAAGAAAACCGTCATAAAAGTGCCTTTTTTATTATTATTCAAGAAAATTATGTAAAACAAAGTTTATGTACAGTATATGTATTTATTTTTAAATTTTGGGTAAATTTTTAGCTTGAAATACAAAAAATTAATTTTTAAGATAAGCCAACATTTAGGGTTATTATGACTGAAAGTTGGTTTTTTTGGCCAAGTGAAAAAATTAAAAAACATGCATTAAAAACTCTTTTAAACATTAAAGGAGAATTTTATTGCACTTTTGCACAGTATAATTTTCATTAGTAATTTTTTCTTGTGAGATAAATTTCAAAGCATGAGATGATAAGGCCAACATTCCAGGTAAACAGTACAGATCTATCATCACTGCTCCCAGGTTCACTAACCGAACTTTCAAAACTATCTGTTATTTCATAATCCCTCTTAGGTCCGTTTATTCACTTCCTAACTAACTCCATAATGTAGACAATCTATATATATAAAGGAGAAAAGCGACTGACTGGCTAATCACGAAATCTCCGGAACTATTCAACCTACAGACTTGAAATTTGGTAGACATGTTCCTTTGATAGAGTAGATATCAGCTAAGAAAGGATTTTCCGAAATTCAAAACGCAAGGGGCGTTACGGGGGGTTAAGGGCTTTAATAATAATTGTTTCCATGTTTAAACTACTTGATGTACAATCTTGAAATTGGGTAAGCGGATTCTTTTCAGAAAGTAGAGATCCGCTACAAAATGAGTTTGCTGAAAATCGACCCCAAGTGGCGTTGCAGGGGCTTAGGGGGCGTTATAGATAATTATTTCCATTTTTAAACTATTTGACGCACTGTATTTAAATTTGATATATAGATTCCTTTCGTAGAATAATGATCAGTTACAAAACGGGTTTTGTGAAAATAGACTTCTAAGTGGCGTTGCGGGGGATTAAGGGGCGTAATAGATAAATATATCCGTTTTTAAACTACTTCACCTACCTGCTTGAAAATTGGTAGGTAAGTTTCTTTCCTGGAGAAAATATCCGCTACAAAATGGGTTTTGGGAAAATTGACCCCCAAGGGGTGTTGCGGGGGGTTTAAGGGGCGTTATAAATTCCTATTTTTAAGTTATTAGACGTACAGTCTTGAAACTTAGTAAGCAGATTCCTCTCGTAGGGTAGAGATACGCTAAAAATGGGTTTCGTGAAAATTGCCCCAAGTGGCGTTGAGGGACTTAAGGGGCGTTATAGATAATTATTTCCATTTTTAAACTATTAGATGCACAGTCTTTATATTTGATAAAGAGATTTCTTTCATAGAGTAGAGATCAGCTATAAGAAGGTTTTGTGAAAACAGACCTCTAAGTGGCGTTGCAGGGGAATAAGTGGCGTAAGAGATAAATATTTTCGTTTTTAAACTATTTGACCTACCTGCTTGAAAATTGGTAGGAATGCTTCTTTCATGGAGTAAATATCCGCTACAAAACGGGTTTGGAGAAAATTGACCCCAAGGGGTGTTGCGGGGGTTAAGGGCAGATATAAATAATTATTTCTTTTTTTAAACTATTAGACTCACAGTCTTGAAATTTGGTTAGCAGATTCCTCTCATAGGATAGAAATACACTGCAAAATGTGTTTTGTGAAAATCGACCCCTAGGTGGTGTTGCGGGGGTTCAAGGGGCGTTATTGATAATTTTTTTGCATTTTTAATTAATTGGACACACAGTCTTCAAATTTTGCTAAGCAGATTCCTTTCATAGAGTGCAATTCCCCTACAAAATGGGTTTTGTGAAAACAGACCCAGAAGTGGCGTTGCGGGGGCTCAAGTGGCGTTATAGACAATTATCCCCATTTTTAAACTGTTAGACATACAGTCTTGAAATTTGATAAGCAGATTCCTTTCGTAAAGTAGAGAACCGCTACAAAATGGGTTTCGCGAATATCAACTACTAAGTTTAATTTCGAGAGATTAAGAGGCGTAATCGATAAATATTTCCATTTTTAAACTACTTGATCACCCTGCTTGAAAATTGGTAGGCATGTTCCTTTCATGAAATAGAGTTCCTCTAACAAAGAGTAAAATGAAAATTGACCCCCAAAGATGTTTGCGAGGGGTCGAGATGAGTTACAGAAAAAAATTCCTGTTTTTAATTGTTAGACCCATATACTTGAAATTTGTTAAGCATGTTTCTTTTGTTGAATAGGGATCCACTAAGAATACATTTTAAGCAAATCAAGTTCTGGGGGGTTGCAGGGGGTTACTGGGACGTATTGACAAAAAAATTTGCTTTTTTTGAGCTACAAGGACTATAATAATGAAATTTGGTTTGCATTTTTCTTTTGTTGAATTGAAATCCGCTAAGAGCAGTAATTTTGGAAAACGGCTCTCAACGGGATTACGGGGATATTTATAGTAAAACTTTTGCTTTTTGCTGTTAGATTTAGACTTTTGAAATTTTGCTTGCATGTTCAATTTACGGAGTAGAGATCCACCGAAAATTGGTTTTGCGGGAATCCACTTGGTTTTTGAGTTACGAAAGAGCAAACATAATTCTATGCTTCAATTTTAGAGATTTTTAGAAAATACAAATTAGATGAGTTCTGCCCTTTTTTTTTTTTATCAACAGGTGACAGTTACAGGTATAAGTATATTTTTCAATTCAATCGAATTCTTAATGCTAGGACTTAGATATCAACAATTTATACATATATATATAAGCAGTAAAAATTTATAAAACATCATGAAATACCCAGCGAAGCGGGTGGGTAACAGCTAGTATTTATATATATATATTATCTCTGAATGTTACCCACATATTTTCATGAAGAGCGGAACTAAGTAACTGATCTAAGATTATAAGAACATATTGCTAATATACATGTTTGATTGTGCGAACATCTAGTTTAAAATAAAAATGACTATTTCTAAACAAGTTACTACTAATCTTGTTCTTCCATCTGGTGAGAAATAAGCATGATTCTGGGCATAAGAAATGGATAATTTAAATATTTTTAGAACATTATTTTTAACACTCCAGCCCAGAAATATGACAGGCACAAGAATTAGAGGGGGAAATTTCACCCTGTGATATTGACAGGAGCGAGAAGGATGGGGTTAATACATACTAAACTCAATGGTGCAACAACCCCCATGAGAGACAAGACCTGCTGTGCCCAGCTCAGTACTCATGACCTTGGGAGCTGAGGTGCATGAGCAGATGTTCTGCTCAGGTGGTCAGTTTGACACAAAGTCCCCAATGTTTAAGTTCCTAAGCAAACTAGGTGCTCATTTATCGACCCAGGCTGAGTCGACCTTGCCCAGCCCTGGAGATTAATACATAAGAGCTTAAATTTTTTACTTATTAAACTTCTTTTAAGAGAAATATTAGATTTGGTGAGTTTTGTGGAGAAAATGCCATTATAATGTTATTGAAATGTAGATTTCCTACCCCCAAGACAAACTTAATTCCCTATTCCTGTTAGGAATTGCCCCAAATAATCATTTCTTTTAATGAATAATCATTTTAGTTAGAAATTAGTTATTTGGGCTTTGGCAACCAAGTGAACTCATGGATGGTGATGTTTCTGTCGAGTTGTGCCTTGGGATTGAGCAGAGGATGATGCATATTAAATTTGTCAAGGCTCAAAGTTCTCACATTGGTATGGTGGGGATGGCTTGACTTCCTTGTCATGTGACTGAAATTCAAAATTACATCACTAATAGCTTATACTTTGAAACTAAAGTTACATTGTTGTGTTAATAAACAATTTATTGATAGAAAATGTAGCAATCGATTGTTATTTTCGAGTCGGGTGCTGTTTTTTTAATGGAAAAAAAAGAATGTTTGTTTCAAACTTGGAAAAGATGATTTCGAATAGTAGAGTATTGAGGTGAATGTGTCAAAATTTCTCAATTCTTTATTTGTACTAGACTTCTAAAAAGTGGAAAAGGTGAATTTTTATTATATTGTATTTCATTTTGCAAATCTTTTTTTACAATCCTGAAAGTAAACTTTTTGTTTTGATATATAAATCAGAATTTATTCTTCAGAAATAGAATAAATTAAAATAAAATTTAATTTCAGCTGCAAATTTATATCTAGTTTATGAAATTTGAAAAGAATGAATTGTAAATTTTTTTCACTGTCTTTGTAAGATATGGATCTATATTAATATTTTTTTGAATTATCTCTTTGTCTCTGTAAAAGTATTTAGGTTTTCATTGCATTTATTTTTTTTGCATGGATGATCTAATAGGTGTATTTTTCTTTTTTACAGATAAACCTGCGTTTAATCCTTGTGAGCGGAAAGACAAAAGAATTTTTATTTAGTCCCAGTGACTCTGCTGCTGATATTGCTCAGCATGTATTTGACAACTGGCCCATAGGCAAGTTACTTCACATACAAATATTTCTTATATTTCAACATTTAGCATGTTTAAAATTTTTTTACTTGTGCTGATTTTCTATTTTATCCACCCATTAAGTCGGGGGGGGGGGGTCATAATCGATTAATCAGTAAAATTTATATTAGAGTAATTTTTTTATATAAATTGTAGTTGTTTTTTTTTTTCACTTTTAGTGAAAGCTTTTTCTTCTTGTTGATTGTCAATATTAACACATTTTTGATTAATGTAATATTCTGTTTCTTCTTATTATATCATAACCATTACTGTCACATAGCAGAAATTAGTTGATACTATTTCTTATTAGTGCAAAGCATACTTGTATTTCAATTAAACCGTTCTTTAGTTACTATCTTTTGTTTTGCTACCATTGTTTAAATGTATTGTGTAGAAAATTATGCTTTAAACTCATTGATGTACTAGCTAGAGTCCTGAGTGGGTCTGTATCACTATTTCTCAACACTTAAGAATAAGTGTTGAAATAGTAGACATACATATTAAAAAAACCTTATTACTTGAGAATTAACCTAGATTAATAGATACGTTTCTCTCTTTTTTTTCTTTTTGACAAATGCATCTATAATAATTATCGTAGAAGAATTTTAATTTTGCCAGTTCTTCTATTTCTATTGACAATATTTATAAGCCTGAAACCGATCTTATTCTATGGAAGTTCTAAGATAATTTGATAGATGACTGTGGGATCAAAAATATTTTAATTAATTAAATTTAAAAATGGAAAATGCTTTAAAATGAAACTAAAACATGAACTCGGAAAAATTTAAATATCTTAATAACTCTTTGGTTATAATATCTGAAATTTGGGGACAAGTTTCCCTATTATATAAGCTTTAGAAAAATACACACACAAAAGATATCTTTATCATTTTTAAGATATTGAGTTATACATTTGCCTTATGGACTTCATCAAAATATTTGAACACAGGCACCAATCATAAAATTTGTATTTATTTAAGTTCTCTGTATAGAAAATTTCTGTTACTAGGGGAAAAAATGAAAATAATTCTAAATAATTTATAAAGCTTCTTCTAAATTATATAATATCACTTTTCTTTTTTAAAGATCCTTAAAACACTACTCAATAATTTCCATATCTCGTTGCTTTCTTCATCCTCTTATGATATCAAGTAAAATTTTTTGAACAATGAAATATAAAACTATACCAACTTTATTTTACATGATTCTTTTATATGCAGACTTAAAATAACCTGATTGTTTTCCTTTTTGATTAATTTATTCTCTAATACAGTTTAGAGTTGTGGATTGCTTCTAAAAAATGGGAATGAAATTCAGATATTTACTAATATGGTTCAGATTTTGAGATCTATTTTGTACAAATCTAGGACTAAAATATAAAATTAGCCCATCGTATGAATATTTGTTTAGTGTGGTACTTAAAATTATATGAACAATTTGCAAAACCTAATCAGTTACATAAATAAAAAAAAAAGTTTCTTGATTAAAAAAAGTTAAAGCAGCAATATATTTCTGAAGGCAGTTCAACTTCTCAATGTTATTACAGGGCGAGAACCTTTATAGGATTCAAGCACTGTAGGCATGATAGTTCTTTATGTATCGAAAATAGTGATTTCTACTTGTCTTGCACAGTATAACAAATGTGTTATATACAAGTAGCGGTAAATAATTTAACAATATTATTTCAAATATTATTTATTGTTCTATGTTGAAACAATATGCTTGCAATCCTGTTTTTTATTTTATATTTACTGAAACTTGTATAAATTTGAGATTCATGATAAATGTATGCAATTTTTAAAATACTTTATTAATTTCATATTGTGTTGCTTAAAAGATGGGGAATGAAACTCCTTTTTTACTATACAAATATAGTATCTTTGTGCATGGTTTTACTCAGTGTTTTATATAACGTATCAAGTGTGTAAAAATTTAGTTGTATGTATAATGAACTTTATTATACAGTATAAGGAATTAATGGAAAAAAATCTTACCTATGTAGTCCAAATAAAACTGACTTGTTCTGTCGATAAAAAAGATTAAATTTTCGGTAATTTCTTTGCAATGCTTTCTTTATTTTTCCTAATTTTATGCTTAAAAATGCCACTTGGGTAAGATCTAATCAATGGAATTAATAGAGTGAAATTAAACAACCTTTGGACCGCCTATCGGCAGACTGGACTACTTTTGGAAAGCACCCTATTTTGGTCAAAGAACTGCCCACCACTGGGATGTTATTATATGGGACAATTAAATGGTAACTGGGAGGGTGACAGAGGACCTCTGGTGCATAGGGTCCTATCTTTTCTCAGAGGAGGAAACAACTGTCAAACTCTTACTCAGAATACACTTTTGGTCTTTTGGATGGTATACAAGTTAAAAAGAACAGAGAAACAATGTATAATATTTGCTTTCATTGCACCACCTCTGAACAAACTTCCAATGAAGGGACAAGCCTTGATGTGGCTCCTAATTATCTACAGTCAATCAATCAACTGATGAAGGGATATTGTCATTTACAAGCAAATAACATTTTTTTCCATTTTAAATGTTATCTGTATTTTACTTCAAACAATCTTTCTAATTAGCTGCTTTGAAAAGGAAGTTTTTAGATACCTTATGGAATATGTACCACTCTGTCTTATTTTGAGTAAAACAACATCTGGTTTTAGAGGTTTCTAATTGTGGAAACAGATGTAGAGTTCATGGAAATTTTTTAACTGTTTGAAGCCAGTGACACACAGTTTTTTAAGTATGCATTGGTACTCTTTTAATAAGACTGTGTGTTGATAACATTTTACGACTTTTTGCTTACACATATCGGGCCCCTGTAGCTTGAAGGGCTATGCCCCTGATTAAACTTTTACTTTTTAAAAAATTATTTTTTCTTCCTTTTTAGCACTAGGAATTTTCAAGTGTAAAACCAAAAAAAAAATGTAAAAAAAAAACATTTCTGTGGAAAAAGACTATTTTATATCATTCTATTCAGTCAGAATTATTAATCATGAGAAAAAAATTAATGCACATAAAATATAAAATTAATTTGATCCATTAAAATTAGGTATGTCCAATTTATTAGTGCATTTAACATTTTCAATATTTTGGATTAATATGGGTTGTTTTATTTCATCTCAAAACAGTGAGAGTAGATATCGCATTTTTTTAATGTATATATGATTTGTAATTTCAATTATGTTTCATGTCAATTCTTGATATATTCTATTTTATTTACAATGAGTAAAAAATGCTCTTTTAAAATCTACTTGTATTTTGGAGAGGGAAGGGCTTTTTTGTGGAATTTCTACATTTGACTTCAAAAAGTTTGGGAGTAAAATATTAATAAATCTTATTTTTTATTGTTCCCCTTTCTGTTATATTTGACTTGTTTTTGTTTTGAATGTAGTAACAATTTAATAATTGTCTTTTAAATGTTTGACTTTTCTCTTTCCTCTCCCCTCAATAGAATGGTCTGCTGAAGCTGTTTCCAAAGCAGAAATATTAAGACTAATATACCAAGGCAGATTTCTGCATGGCAATGTTACTCTTGGTGGTAAGAAAAATTTATATGTTGAATTACTGTATGTTAATTCAGTTTTTATTTGATTTTCTCTGTATTTATTGTATTTAATCCAATTTTTAAAGTATTTATTTAATTTTAATTCAATGAACTAGAAATTAAAAATAAATTGCAAATAGTTGATTCTTTTAAAATGCTTATTGTAATGGTTATTGTTATCCTTATTTTGTATAAATGAAATAGTATTTCACTCTCTTAGTAATTATATCAAGGGGATTATTTCAGTTCATTTAAGGGGTTTTTTTTCTATTCGAAAAAATTTTTAATTTATTTTTTAATCTTCATTTATTAAGTTAAATAGATATTCTTTGTATTGTAGCCACTTTTTACATAATTGTTAAAAGCTGAAAGGAATTTTTGAGTTAAGTTATTGTTTGAAATAATGAAATAAATATTTTAAGGTGAAATAATTTATGAAAATCAGACATCTATTTTTTAGGCTCTTAAATAAAAACAGTACAAAAGTATATATCCACAGTTACATCAGTATGATTTCAATGCATACAATTAAAATAAGAGTTGGTTATATATATATATATTTCCAATAAAAAAGATTGTATAATGTGTGTTTGGATTAATAAATTCTGAAATAACTTTTCAAGTTAAATTTACTTATAAATGCTAGGGAGCTTTTACACAAATTGTGTGAATGTGAAGAAATTTTTATCTTTATTAAAATCATTGTTTTTTATAAAACAATTAATAAAGTAAAACCATTCATTGATAATATAATTTTTAAAATACTTTTTTATGCTCCTTTTTGGATTTTTATTTCTTGTTTTTTTTTATCAAAAAGAAATGATTACTATACACTCTGTAAGCTGTCAAAAGTGTTATAAAATCAAATGGGTTAAAATTGTTTAAATTTACCTTTTTTTAAAAGTTTTATTATGTATATTCTTTGAAATTTAAGACAATTGTATTATTACAGTTAAAATTTGTATTACATCAACTGAATCTTCATTAAAAAGGATTTTTGAGTGTTATTTTGTTTTGTGTGTGTTTGATTTATTATTATTTTTTACTGTACAGTATTGTAAATATTTTTCTTTTTTTACTGATTGAATAATATACATATGTTTTTTATTAGCCCTGCAATTGCCATTAGGAAGAACAACTGTGATGCATCTCATTCCAAGAGAAAACTTACCAGAACCAAATTCTCAAGGTAAAAAATTGAAACATTACATTTCCATTATTTTTCTGAATCACCCCCCCCCCCACCCCTCTAGTTATTAAAAAAAAGTTGTAAAAAAAAGAAAAAAGTTATACATTCTTCATAAATTTACAGATTAGTGTTGTCTATTGCATTTTTCCTTCTTCCATTTGAAATTGTCAAATATGAATGTTGAGATTTCTAACAAATCTAATTTTGTGTGAAGTTCTGTTTTTTTTTTAATAATTATTATTACTTGAAAATATTGTTATGGCTGCTTCGAGGGAAATGAAATTGTGTAATATTCAAAACATAAAAAATGAATTCTACTAGGTTTTTTTTAAAAATTCTACTAGGTTATTCTACTACTTTTATTCTACTAGGTTTTTTGTCTTAATTTGAATGATGTACAAATATTTTTTTCAGAAATATATGTATTAAATTTTAGTGTTTTGTACTAATTTCGATTGTTTTTGTGTTAATTGGCATTTGTTGTTTTATTAAATTATTAATATAACTTGGAACAAATTTTCCATCTTTTGCTGTATTTGATATGTGCAAAAATTATTGAATTACAAAATGAAATTAGTGGTATTTTCTTACAAATTTACATTGTATTTGGTATTTTTTTCTGATTAGTTTTTTTATCTAGTTTGATATTATTCATTATATATTAGGTACTAGTGATTTGCAAACCAAGACGTGCTGAGAGTTTCTAACCTGCCTGCCTTAGATTTTTAAATAATAGCATAAAAATTCTTTATAGTTATTAACTATAAAGAAAAATTTTTATGCTATTATTTATAGGCAATTTATTTTTGGTATTATTTATAGGCAATAAATAATACCAAAGGTTTGTCAGCTTTCTACATTAAATTATACATCAAGATGTCCTGTGTTAGACCTAATGAAAGTGAGGTAGTGGTTTACTTTAAGAATTTCAGAGTGAATTCAAGAGCAGGAAGGTGTAATAGTAATAATCTTCCATGACAAACATTGCAATGTTTACCCCCTTTGGGCCAACTATCACAAATATATACCATCATAAAACACTCACAGTTCCTGAACGATACATATGCATGACAGAGCTTTTCTCCTTCGAGGGCTGATCATCACATATCCATGTCATAAACTGGGAATGTTTTGAAAGCTCAATTTTTTTTTTTTACCAATATATGGCAGTACATGTCTATAAGTTTTGAGCATGTTGATCTGACCTTCAACTCGAAATGAGAAAAATATTACCTGCATGCATCTAGATTTTGATTTATAAACATTAGGGGAATCTAATGTTTCCGAATTGATACTTTATGATTGCTCTTGAAATGAGCATATGGCTTTTGTTTATAGTAATGGTGACAGTTTTATTTTTACTGGAACATTTGGTTTGGATATTTGTAATCTAGTTTCTAATGAGTTTTTAGATCTGATAGATAATTTTTTTTTTTTTTTTTACTTTTATAGCGTCAAAGCATTGGAAATTTTTTAAACTGAACTTGGAATAGCAGAATGATGCAAAATTGATTCTGAATTAGAATCTGAGAGTAGCTATAGTGAAAAATAGTACATTCTGATTGTTCTGTTCTTTGCTAATTTAATGATAATGATATTTCAGACATCTGTATGCCAATTACATTGAATGAAAATGCTTCTCTATGGTCATCAGCCGTAGAAAATAGCTTTTGTTTGTTCACATTCGCATAAAAAAGCCTCCAAAATAGCAAATGTTTTATTACAAGTGCAAGAATTATGGTTCAAGACTGTGTGTAGATTCCTATTTTAAAATGTTTCGTACTAAAATTAATTTTAAGGAACATTTAGTTTTCAATTGTATAATGTTAAGAGTCATTAAATGATAATTATATACTGACAATAAAGTGTTTGAAAAATTGTACTTAAACAGAAAGTGACTAAATACAAAATATATAAAGCGTATGCTGTTCATATAATCATCAGAACAATATTAAACAACACATTCATATTTCGATGTTTTCTCTGGGGAAAAAAATCAATTTATTAAGGATATCTGGGTCTCTCTTGGAAGTTTAAACAATAAATTATTTTGTTTGCTATTCAACTAGCTAAGCTTGTCTCGCTTCCTGACATTAAATACAATAATCCCATTAAATAAAGGTAAGCTTAAAAGCTATGACAATGACCTAGAAATACTTCCATCTAACCAAATTTTTCAGTGTAATTGAAAAATATGCAGAGGCTTTCAGTGTGTGTCTCTTAATGTGGATTGTGAAATAGTGAAAAAAAAATTTGGAGAACAAATTGATTGAATTGCATTGGAGCAATTACAACATTTAAACATTTACAGAGTTGATCTAGTATTTGGCTATCATTTTTTCTAGACAGGCTATTCTATTTTTGCTAAACTATGTAACTGTTTGGTGGTTTCAAAATAGAACAGGAAAAATTGAATATTTTGGTTCTTAATTTTTTTTTTAATATTAAATTTTGATGTGTAGTTCAACTTAAAATACTGTTCAGTAATTCAACTAGAAAGTATAATAATTCATTTTTTGAGCAAATTATTTTTTAAAAAGTCAAGCCAACACTATCTTATCAACTATTATAAGCATGCTATTATACATGCCTAATATATCAACATTTATTAAGTTTTTCAGCATAAATGTTATGTTTTCCCTTTTTGTAAAAAAAAAAAAAAATCTGTAAACTTGCACTTAGTGTCATTTGTTGGTGTCTGTGCTAATGATAGTGCCAAATAACTAACTGTTTAGTTTTATAGAAGCAGGAAATCATCTATGTAAAACCTATCCATAAAAGTCAAAATTACTATTACTGTTTGTTTTTAATTATTTCATTCTTTATCGGATGAAGGATTTATTGTAAGGGATGTAGAGCATTAGAGGCTATAATGCCTTTGTAATCAACCTATTAGTTGTGATTTATACTTTTTTCAATTCAAATATATATAAGAATTTTCTGTTTTGTTTTCCAGATCAGCGGCATAAAAGTAAGGAGCGAAGCAGTGGCTGCTGTAGTTCAACTTGCACAATATTATAGGCTGTGCCAATAAATTCTTCATTCTATTTTCCCAAGATGTGTCGCAGTCACAATAGATGATATGGGGACAGAATTTCAAAGACTGGTATCTGTTCCTGATCAGAAATGTACTCCCTGTAGTGTTTCACACTTAATTGAAAGGCTAGAAAAACTGTGGTCACGGGTTCAAAACTAGTCCTTTATTTCCCCCCCTTTCAATGATTAATCTAGCACTTGTTTATTGTCTGCATCATGCCTTTTAATTATATTTTTTTAAATCCTCAATTTGTTTACCAAGGCACAAGTTGATCTTTGTTCTTACTCTGCTTGCGAAATTTTGCACATTTTAGCTTTTTAGGAGATGTCTCTCTAAATCTCTTGGAAGTTGGGTCCTTCCAAAATAAGAAAAGATGTATTCATGACAAATTAAAAGAAAATATTTTATTTTTCATCAGCATCTGGTATTAGTCATTTTATTTTATTTTCTCTTTCATCATTCATCTCTCAATAATTATCAATACTTTGAAAAAAATGGATGTACTTTAAAATCGTTAGGTATGGGATAGTAGTTTATGATGTCTGGATGGAATATTTTACTGATCATAATCTCTACAAAAGCCATTCCAGAAATGTATTAGATTTAGAATGAATTTAAAGAGCAAACAAAGGAACTATGAACTTGCAGCAGTTCTGCAACTGATGTGTGAATATTGAACATAGAACAAAGTGCTTGTTAGTGACTTGTACATAATTTACATATTTGTTCCTTGAAGATGCAGCTATTCCATTGGGGAAGGCTGTCTGTTTATGTAGAATAAATAATATACAAAAAGTGAAGATGGTTCTCTTTAAGCAGTGGCATATACATTGAAATAACTTAAGGCTCATTTTAAGAATTGTGTTTGAAGTTTTTATTTTCAGTTTCATTTTTAGCTCTTATATTGACTGTGTATTTCTTTTTAAGTAGCTTACATGTAGTCCAAGTACATATATAAAATGATTTTAACTCCCTTTTTAGCCGGCATACTTGAATGATCTTATAGCTGTACAATTGTTTTAACTTGTTATATGCCATTGCCTGTATCTGTTGACAATATAGTGATCTGTTTGTGCATTGTACAAAATACTTCTGAAGAGTTTACTAATGTTAACACTACTCTGAGGACTGCCAGGTAGGATTTTTATGCTTTATTGTAACATCCATGCTTCACTTGTTAGATCTGATTAGACAACTTTGTTTCCTCTTTATTGGTTGGATTCTAAAATCACTGAGCATCAATTATCTGGATATTGGAATTTTCTTTTAGCTGTCTTGTGGTAATCCAAATACCATTGCTTATAATTTTTCTAAAACTGGTCACTGTAGCTTCCTTTTTTCTTCCCAGTATATACAAAAGATCTACTTAGTAACATGGTTCATTCTAGATCTTTAAAAACGATGGAGGGAAATTTAACTGAAAAGAAAAGGTATTTTGCAAAGTATGTAAAAATTGAAAATTCAAATTTTCACTTTAATAATTAGGGGACCAATTGTTATGCAATTAATGTTTTTGATGCATATATATAATAATTAAAAGCATGTAAATCAATGAGGCTGTTATTATGCAAAACCTGTTTAAAATAAATGGTGCAAATCACTTTCTATAAGGTATTGATAAATATAACTTGTGAATGATTTTTGAGTTATTGCGTGTGACTTGTAATTATATTTGTTCTGTTCTCAATTAATTTGAAATATAAGTATGATTTTTGTTTTTACTGTTGAAAACAAGCAATTTAAAACGCTGGAAATGCAATATGTATAACTTAAAAAAATTAAATTATTTCAGATTTTTGAGAAAATTGTATACTAGTTGTATATATGCTGCTTTTCTAGATGATTGATGCTCTGTTGTAACCTGGGGTGCATTTTTTTAAAAAAATTGTACAGCTTTTTTCTTCGCTAGCACTTGAAGAGTTTGTCTGTCATTCAATCTCATTGGGGCTGCTTTTGCATTTGTTTATATCCTTTGTAGCAGCTTTCAGTCAATACTGTTTCATCATTCTCATCAAATCTGAAATCTTAACTTGGATGGTTGCAATACTTAGAATATGCTGCGGAGTTGAAAAGAAATTAAATCGACTTATGTATCCCAGCGGTGTAATTAGTATGTACATATATATATTATATGTTTTGGAATTGTAAAGTTTTGAGCCTCTGTATATAGAATTATAGCTTAAATATGTGTGTAAGTTTATGAAGCACTTTGTTAGAGATGTCCTTTCCCTCCATTGTAGTCTAGAGACAGAGTTTCTGTATGCAACATTGTTAAATGGAGCCTAATTCTGTGTGCCATTTTAACACATTTCATCTTAATAAAGTAAAATTCACGTACATCTTGTTTGTTTTATTTTTCTCTTATAAGAGTTTTTTAATTCTATTTTTGTGAATGAATTTGTTAGGTATACATAATGATTTTGCCCTAAAAATTACTTGAGATACTTATGTTATACTAAATTGAAAAAATTGAATTTTTTTAATAAAATCAAATTTTTTTTTTGTTAACCCTCTCTCTGTGTAGTGCTACATTTGCTATGTGTTCTTTGCCCATTGAAATCGCGGGATGCACAGCGAGATTAAGTAGAAGCGTAATTCAACCTGTGAAGATATTAAAAATAATCTGAAATAAAGAATTCTAAAGAAAAAAAGATAGGCATTAAAATATGTTAAAGCTCATTAAAAGCATTCCAGTTTTTCTTTCATTTTTATTCAAATGAATTTTTGAACTTTTGAGAATAAATTGGAAAAAAAGGAAATTTTGTGTTTATTTTATAGATTATTAAATAAGGCTTGTTAAAAAATCTAATTCATAAAAATAAGTTCTTCATACATGGGAATTTTATGAATAATTCTTTTAAGATAAAATTGTGTTATATGCTCAATCTATTGTAGTTGCAATTCTGTTTATATTTTTCAACTCATACTATTTATTTCACACTCTCTGTATATTTATCTTGTCCAAATTTTCAATCGTTAATAAAATGCATTTTAAAGCACTTAATTGAGCTGAAATTTTGTATACATGATTATTTGGGATTACAATACAGTAAATTAATTAAAATTAATTGATTAAAACTTACTTATTCAAAGAATTACAAATACAGCCACGTTGGCATTTTGACGACTTGTGTCAAAACTTGAAAAGGTTTTTTTATCACATTTTAAAGCGCTCAATTTTTTTGAAATTTTCTATACACTATTATTTTGGGTATTAATACGATAATTATAATTAATTATTTAAACAATTTCATTGGCATATTTTTGGTGACTTGGGTCAAAACTTTAAAAGCTTTTTCTCCCCTTCATGTTTCAAAGCATTCAGTTGAACTGAAATTTTATATACATGACTGTTTTGGATGGCAACCATACTTTAATGATAATTAGTAAAAATTAATTGCCACTTAATGTTGTGATTCTGTCATATATATGTACATATTTATATTGATTGTTACTGTTTAATAGTAAGTAACTAATATATATATATTGTTGTTGATCTAAGTAGGGATTTTGACTTAAAATTTTTTTTATATATTACTTGTTCAGCTATGAAAAGGAAAGTCAGTGGTAATGTCGCTACTGAATCAGTTTTAGCAGTTAAAAAAAATCTTAAATTGGATTCCTTAAGACCGTTGTCCAAATTTTTACAAATCACCTTTATCCAACAAGTGGCGTTCTTTGCAACTCGAATGATGTCAACAGCGATAAGTTTGTTATCTGGTGGCCTTTCGTTACTGTAGCAATGGGCTGTGGTTAAGAAATGATTGACAGATATACCTATTAAAGAAACAGGCAACGGGCAGGAGTGTTGAACCGGTTGGAAAGGTGGAAGTGAAAGCTTTGTAAAAAGAGTGACACGGTACAGATAAAACCTTTTAGAATTGCACAAATGTGGAGACATCTTTTTTCAAAACTATGCATATATTTTGGGATAGTATTGTACTTCACAGTGATTCAGAGCTAATTGGTCTATATTTCTCGAAAAATTTGGGATATTTGCATGACTTGGGTATAATTTTGTTATGCGCTTGAATTATTTTGTCATATGAATTATAACTTTTCGATATATATATAAATAAAATGGTCCTCACATAGGACTCCGAATTTTTAGAGTAAAAGTCCTCCAGTGAATCAACAAGTACGTTTACATTGTCCTGAATATCATAAACATTGACTATAGGTTTGAGAATGGAGAAGGAAATACAGAAGAGAGTTTTAATTTCTTGAAGAAGGATCTGATAGATCTTCAGTTGAAATTTAAAGAGGTTTTTTTTTTCAAGTTCTATTTTTCTGGAGAGGTCTTTTTTTTTTTGTCTTTGCATTATTTAATTTTTTTGCTGGAGAGAAATTTGAAATTGCCATAGATGGATACAGATCAGGGAAATAATCAGTTTTGAATTGAATCTTTAACAAGAAAATGTTATTTTTCTAAAACAATGGTTGTTAGAGCAATTTTTTCACAAATATTTTGTTAATGTCTGTTTTTAACCACATTTTATTTCTTGTAGTGAAAAATTTCTCTTTACAATCTTATTTATTTATTTTTGGTTGTGCCGGAGAGAGATAGCATCTATCGTTTTGTAACTTTTTTGGAGTGCTGTCTTTTTTTTATTAATTTTTTATCTGGTTGGGCATGGTATACTCAAGAAAAAAATGGTGTATTGCTTTAAATTTGTTACTAGTTTGAATAGCGTTGTTAAAGCTACACTGTGTCCTTTTTTCAAACATTATTTTGGAGACAATAAAATTAAAAGTAGTTCATGTTTTTTTTCTTTCCAGATTTTTATAAATTGATTCTGGAAATAAAAAATCAGTTTGACCACTCATTATTTTAAAATTTTTAAAACATACAAATTTTGAAGATCTTTTGCTTAAAGTTTCTCATTTTTTAAAATTTTTTCGTTATTTCAAGTGATTTCTGTTTCTTAGATAATTAAGAAAAAAAGTTAGAAAATATGTCTTGTTGAATTTTAATAATTATTTTTATAGCTAATCCTGGAAAATACATGAATTTTTTAAATGGGAAACCTGGAAAAAATATGAACTTTTTAAAATATTAATGTATATATTTTTAAAAAACTAGCTAGAGTTCTCAGATCTAAATCTATTTTAAACTTTTATAGAACATATATAAGTATCTTTAAAAAATTCCATTGTTCAAGATTATCTTGGACAGGAAACGTTTTTAAGGAATAGAAGACACTTTCATCTTCCAAAATTAAAATATGAGAAAAACACATTTGAAGTTTGCAAAGGTATAAAACAAAAACTAATAATGTCTGTAAAGCGCTAATTTTTTTATAGTTATTTTCTCAGGTGTCGTCCTCATCACTTGACAATGGTTCATAATGACGAGGTCGGTCTCCAAATGCCCTCGATTAATGAAAAAGTGCGACGTTGATATTCACTCACTCAGCCCTTATTAAAAGTTGTATTTTTGTGTTACTAATTGTGCAAAATTTGTAATAATTGTGCGCTCATTGAAAGAGATATTTAATTAACATCGTAACTCTTATATAAATCAATTCAAATGACTGGAGTATTAAAAAATATGAAGTGACGAAGGTGATTGTTTGGGGTAACAAAAAATAAATAAAGTTGCTTTACTCCCATAAAAATAATTTTTCTAACAGGTAAAAGATACCTTTGAATAAGCTTGAAAGCACTAGTTTCTTTGCATAACTTGTACCATTGTTTTTTAAAATAAGGGTCGTGTGACTTATAGCTGGGGTCGCTAAAAATTGCAGGATTTTTGGTATTAATCTTTTTGCACATAAAATAACTTGTTCGCCATTAGTAATACCAATAATTTAGTTGTTTCTTCTTTAGATTATTTTATAGGGGTATCGATCAAATCGAAAGAATGTTGAGGAAGTACTTCGTCCGGCGGTATCGACAGTTAGTCCAAGATTTAACAACGTAATTTAAATAAACAAGCACATCCATACCATTGATATTTAAATCTTACATATACGTTATTAATAATTTGCAAAGCCTAGCATTGTTCAGCTATGAATTTCTCGTTTGCTGGTGCCCATTCTTTCTCGATTTGATATGAAATTACACTCGTTGCAGTACTTTTCCCTTGTGAGTATGACGACCTGTTTGATTTCCTGCAAGGCATCATTTTTATTTAGTGAAGCCAATTGACTGCACTTAAAAAGAAAATAAAGTTAAAACAAAAACATATAAAATTTCAAAACATAAAAAAGGAACAAAAAGAAAGGGGAAAATAAATTCCAATGAAAATATTTAACTTCAAAGGTAGATCAATTGACACAGCTCAAATCCAGCATAAGAGACTGAAGATATTTTCAGTCATACGCGAGAAAAATTCAAATATAAACAGATTTCGCAGCAGAAATCTACGACAAAGTGTTGATAATGATGGATGATTTTTGCAATTTACAATTCGATTAGCATTAGCAATTGTTATCAAAAATTTAAGGGCCTATCTTTAAAAGAGAGTGGTTTATATCTAGACACAGACTGCTTCTCACATGGACAATTATTTGTTGTCTGGGTACTGAAATATAATAGCATCACCGCAGCCAAATTACCACCATGCAAGTCACACCATTTCCCATCTAAATATGGTTTCTTTTTTCATAAAAAAAATGCTAGAGAACTTTGTTGTTTAGATATTAAGGTGCGATACACGTGACACCAATTTTGTTATGGTGATGCTAATACATAACCACTGCTGTGTGTTCTAGAGCAGCAGTCACCAGTTGGTGATCCGTGAGAAATTTTGGTCTGCAGAAAAATTGGAACATCATTTGTACTTTTATGAAGATTCAGTTTAAAAAAAGATGATCAACATATTATGGAACGTAGATTTTTCTTTACTAAAAACTTTTAGTTACCGAAATAACTAAACAAACGAACAAAATTCCTGAGGTTAGTGATTTTTTCAGAATTTGAAAGTCAGCTTTGGTAACCATAGTAAATTGGTGGCAAAACACTTCAGTCTGTTGATTGTTATTGCTTTTCATGAAGTTTATTTCCAGGGGTATGGAAGATTAAATGAAGATGTAAATATAGCTATAGTGGTCTGCCACGTAGAGGTCAATCCTATTAGTGGTCCGCAAATTATGAAGTTATACATTAAGTGGTTCATGAAGTGTTGAAAGTTGGCAACTACTGCTCTAAAATAGACAAAGCAAACAATTTCTGTATATGCACAGACAATGAACACGAAATATCTACCCATAAAGCATTGTAAAATTAACCCTTTGATCTCAAGAAGAGTCATTTTAAATTTATTTTCAAACTTGGCACCTCCGCTAGGAAGACAATGTAAATAATTTTAGATTCATAACATATGGTTAAAAAAACATAATAACTTTGGAGTATTCTGTTAACAAATTACAAATGAAATATGTTTAGAAAAGTTTTGTTTATGTATATTTACATATATATTTTTGTAAAAAAAAAATCATACCTCAAATGCAAGCGGTTAAAGATATTAGAAATGCGCGTCTTCTTTCTTTTTAATCAGACTTGAGTCACATGAAAGCATGACTGGGTACAACTAGCTATAGCAAACTTAAATGTTAAAAAGCTACCAAAAACAAATTAAAGTTCAATACTTTGAGGGAATCACCAAAAACAGTTCCAAACAAAGGTACTTGGGTACTATTGCAACTTTGTCAACCCTGATTTTGTATGTGTCATACACAATTGGTAACCATGTGCTAATGTTGCCATTACGGTTGCGATAATACATAGATACCAAAACAAACACAAAATATACATCAGAAAATCTTAATTTTCCCATTTGTATTTCACAATAACACCAAATAAAATTTTGAAGGGCCGTGGGTAGCCTAGTGGTTAGAGCATCGGACGCCAGACCGGAAGGCCTGGGTTTAATGCTTGATATTACCAAATACCCTCCGAGTGCACACGGAGTACGTGCTCGTCAAATCAGTGGGTCCGAAAGTATTGTGGGCGGTCGTAGCAGTTGTCGCCATCTATCGTGTATGAACCGAGCCAAATCGTAATGTCACCTCCATGGTGCTCAAAGCTAACGACAGGCGTACACCTTGCCACGATGAATTTCGTGGGCCTCGAACTGATACCGTCAGACAGATGGCATTAGAAACAACAACAAAATTTTGAACTAACACAAAATTGATCGTTTGTGAGTCTAATGTTACAGCCCCAATTTTTAGGAATTTCAAAAACTATTTAGTGGTAAAACGTAAAAAAACGTAAGTACCAAAAAGTAAAAATTATATATTAATTTAATTTAGATTCATTGGAGAAAAAATAGGTGGAAGATTTTAATCGGTACGCTACTTGCTTGTGGAGAGATTTTGAAATCATGCCAAACAGATCCCTGCGTACAGAATTAAATTTAGTATTTAATATATAAAAATTATTCCAAGTATATATCCTGAGCTTAAAAATAAATTGAAAAATGATATACAGTACTAACGTTAATTGACATAAAAAGAACTGAACTATATTTATCAATGCGAAAGTATAATTTGAAGAAATAAGTACAAACTTACGACCACCTGCTTCCTCAACACGTATTTGAGCCATATGTCTGTTTTGCTTGTTCACTGATGCCTATTCCAATTTTATGAGCAACTACCCCTCGCACTGCGTTTGCTTGGCCGGTGTGATGACCCAAGTTCGAGTTTCTGCAATGCAATTTTATGTACTGAAGCCGATTGAATGCAGTTAAAAAGAAGGTTAAAGCAAAAGAGCTCTGAGTGGGCCTTGTATCCAAATTCCTTTGGAGCCCTATTTCAGATATGTGCACCATGAAAATGGGACTGTAGTAACACTTGTTGCGCCCCTGCATCATTGATAAGGCTGATTGAGTGAGTGGTGAGTGATTTTGGGGTTTATTGGCGCAAGAGCCGATTTCGGCTCTACTGCGCCAAACATTTGTTTTAATATCTGTGGTCTAGACGGGAAGAGAAAGAAAGAATGAATTGAATGACAAAAAAGAGGGTCGAAAATAGAGAAGGATCACTAGGGTACCTCGGGTTCGTGAAGCCCATGTTTACCAAAGGCAGTAAACCCCGTGGGAAAAGGAAAAGATCACTAGGGCACCTCGGGATTGTGACACCCGTACTCACCTAAAGAAGGTGAGCCCCCTGAGGGGTTGATAAGGCTGATACAACGGTAGTTACATCCCTGACAGTAGGTAAGAAAAGCCGATTCTGGCGGGGAGGCGGCGCAGATTTGAGTTGTTTTCCTCCTGTAGAAGCGGAGCAGAGTTGAGCTGTTTTTCTCCTGTAGAGGTGGCGCAGAGTTGAGTTGTTCCCCTCCTGTTGCTGGGTTGAGTTGTTTCCCTGCTGCTAAGTTGAGTTGTTTTCCTCCTGCTTCTGAGTTGAATTGTTTTCCTTCTGCTTCTGAGTTGATGGCGGAGCTGAGTTGAGGATTTTGTTTAAAAAATATCGTATAAAGATTTTATAAGTTCTACACAGTATTTTGTTCTTTATTTTTTGTTTCTGTAAATTTGAATAAAAGGATTTTTTATATGCTTAATTTGAGTTAATTTGATTTTTGTTAGTTTAATTTATGTTGAAATTCTTTCTTTTTAAAAATAAATGTGGGTATATTTTTTTAAACAAATTATCTAAGAATGTTTAAGCGTAAATGATATTTTAAATACATTTCATACAAAAGTAAGAAAAAAAAATACTGTATAAATATTTTTATAAATTTTACAAGGTATTTTGTTCCTATAAATCTGAATAAAATGGTTTCTCTTCTATATGCTTAATTTGAGTTAATTTTATTTTTTGTTAGTTTAATTTAAGTTGAAATAGTTTCATTTAAAAAATAAATATAAATATTTTTTTAAGAAAATATCTAAGTATGTTTAAGCACAAGTGATATTTTAAATATATTTCATATAAAAGTAAAGAAAATTTATGCTCATGTTTTTAAACATAAACCCTTTGCTTTTCCCAAAAAGTATAAATTGCATAACTATTCATAGTAATAGTCATTCAATCAAGTCCTGTTCGTCGGTAACAATGTATCAGGATTTAGCAGCGTTTTACGAAAATCCCGAAGTTCCAAGTAGCTTCGGGGGTGTGGAGGCATTACATCGCTCTTTAAAAGCGAAATATAGTAAAAAAGATGTAAAACAATGGTTATCACAGAAAGATGCTTACACTCTTCATAAACCTGTTTGGCATAAGTTTCGGCGGAATCGAGTATTTGTAAGTGATCGTCAGTTTCAAGCGGATTTAGCCGATATGCAATCTTTAGCAGAATTTAATAAGGGTTATAAGTATTTAACTTGCATTGATTTATTTTCAAAATTTGCTTGGGCAGTTCCACTGACAGATAAATTTGGAAAAAGTGTAAAGTTTGCGCTAGAAATTATTTTTAAAGAAAGGAGGCCTAAAGTGTTGCAAACAGATGCTGGTAAGGAGTTTTTAAATAAAATATTTAAAAATTATTTGAAAAATATGAGTGTAAATTTTTTTTCTACAAATAACGAAACTAAAGCTAGCGTAGTTGAAAGGTTTAATCGGACGTTAAAAACAAAAATGTGGAAATATTTCACTGAATTTAATACTAAAAATTACATCGACGTCATTGATAAATTAATGCACAGTTATAATCACTCGTATCACCGTTCAATTAAAATGGAGCCTGTTTCTGTAAGTAGGCATAACAGGAAGCAAGTATTAAATAATGTATATGGTGATCTAAGAAATGAGAAACCTAAAGACCCTAAATTTAAAATTGGTGATGTGCGCATTAATAAGCAAAAACTTCTCTTTGAAAAAGGATATGAACAAAACCAGAGTCGAGAACTGTTCACAGTTTATGAAATCTTGCAAAGAATTCCGATCGTTTATAGATTAAGAGATTTACAAGGTGAAGAGATTAAAGGTACTTATTACGAAGCAGAATTACAAAAAGTTGTCGACTCTGGTTTCTATCCTGTAGAGAATGTCATCAAACAAAGAAAAAGACGAGGAATCACTGAATATTTTGTTAAATTTTTACGTTATCCTGAAAATTTTAATGATTGGATGACTGATATTCAAAAAGTATAAATAGTTAAACTTTTTTCTTACGGACTCATTTTCAAAATGTCTTTCTACGTAACATTACCTTCTGTTAGCTCTATGCATTTCTTTCCAGGAAACAAAATATCTCATTTCAAAACTCAGTTACCCTCCTCCGTTTATTTAAATGGTGAATGGGAAGTGGGATTGTCTGAAATCATCTACCCTCATTCTTGGCTTAACGTAAATGAAACTAACAATTATTTTCGATACAAAGTGGGTGACGGTAATATCACTTCAACCGTTAAGCAAACAATTGGATGTGGGGTGTTATGAAACAATGTTTCATATTATATCAGCCATACAGCTTGCTTTACCCAAAAATCCTAATCGGTTCACAATAAATTACAATAAAGCAACGAAACGGGTGAAAATTAATGCGACTCAAGGTAGTAGTCTTCATTTAGAGAATTCAGGCGAATTGTTAGGGTTCAAACGCAATGCAATCATAACGGGTAACATGAAAAGCGAATTCGTTGCTGATGCATGGTCTAATTTTTCGGTTTTTTACGTTTACTCCGATCTAATTTCACCTCAAATTGTGGTAGATACACAAGCTCCTTTATTGCGAATCGTTTGAACTAAAGGTGAAGACGGGGAAACGATTAGTCAATATTATGATAGACCTCAATACTTACCTTTAGTGAGACACTCGTTTCAAACGATTCAAGCTGAACTGAGACTCAATCCAGGTGGCTTTTTTCCCTTTGAAAGAGGTAAAGTGATCATAGTGCTTCATTTTCGCATTAGGCAAATATACTATAAATAAAGCTGTGCATTTTTCATACCCTCATTTGAAGATAAAAGCGCCAAGAGGAGCTTATCATACGTTTGCTGTACTAAAAGATTTGAAGACCATTATGCAGGTCAGATCGGCTCGGGTCTGACTCATTACAAGGGCATTAGTTTTCAAAAGGATTATGGAATCGGAGGAATATTTTGCCGATTGTTTAGAGCGGCCCCTTACCTTTTTTAGTAAAAGGAGGTAAAACTATTGGAAAAGAAGTATTAATAACAGGGAGTCGTGTTGCCTCTGATGTATTGTCAGGAGAAAAATTTAAAGTAGCCGTAAAAACAAGAAGCAGAGAAAGTGGGAAAAAATTAGCTCAGAAAGCTATTGATAGAGTTCAATCTATGGTGGGGAAAGGACAATATAAAAGAAAGCGTAAGAAACAGAAAAAATTCATTTCATCCAAAGCACGTAAAGTGAGTGTACGCGATATTTTCGATTCGTAAAAATGGCATTTATTCTTAAAGATTCTCCTGAATGTGTTAAATCTGAATTGGGACTTTTCAACTTATCCGGTACTCAAACAGTTATTCAAGATGGGCAGTGGAAACAATTTCACCCTCTTTCTAACGTTTTCGATAACGCACCTGTAGAATTTCACATTTCTGGAAGTGCAGAAGATTACATAGATCTGAGTCAAACACAATTATATGTAAAAGCAAAAATAGTAAAAGTGGACAATACGCCTATTACTAAAAATGATACTATAGGACCTGTGAATTTATTTCTACATTCATTATTTTCTCAAGTAAATAATGAAGTGAATGAAGTTTCTCAAGTAAATAATCAAGTATCCTTAAATGATCGCGTGCTTTCCAATTCCAGTAATACATATCCCTATCGATCTTATATTGAAACTCTCTTAAACCATGGATACGACAGCAAAACTTCCCAATTAACGGCTGAACTATTTTACAAGGATTCTGATGATGGTCTCAAGAAAAGAACTGAATTTTTAAAGCAAGTGCAGCTGTAGACATGATTGGTTGCATACATTCAGATTTATTTCATCAAGATCGTCTTTTACTCAAATTAGTGGATTTAAAACTAAAATGAATACGAAGCAAGCCCGAATTTTGTTTGCAAGGATCTGTAGGATTTAAAGTTGTTTTGGGTCATGTTTCTTTATTCATACTAAAGCTCGCGTGAATCCTGGAGTTATTCTTGGTCATGCAAAAGCGCTGGAAAAAACAAGCGCAAAATATCCCATTAACCGAGTTATGTGCAAAGTGTATTCGATTCCTAAAGGAAGCATGTCTTTTATTCAAGATAACATATTTTCAGGCCAAATGCCGAAAAAAGTTTTTGTAGGATGTGTTGATAATGAAGCTTTTCACGGCGCATTTTCAAAATCTCCCTATGAGTTTAAACATTTTAATTTAAATTTTGTTGGAGTGTATGTGGATGGACAACCAGTGCCTCACAATCCATTAGAACTCGATTTTTCTAAAGATTTATACATACGTGCCTATCAAACTCTATTTGTCGGGACAGATCGAATGGGTCAAGACAGAGGTATATTTATTTGTAGAAAAGAATTTAAAGATTCAAATACATTATTTGGATTTAACCTCTCACCAGATTTATGTTCTTCAGGAGAAGATTTAAGTTTGATAAAACAGCAATTTGCGATTAAAACTAAAATTCAGCAAATCTTTAGAACAGACCATATGTGTTATCGTTTTCGCCAAGTTTGAAAATTTAATCAAAATAAACAAATCGAGAAATATCTTGTATGATTTTGGAAATTAAAGAATGGATGGAATGCAAATGTTTACAGTCTTGTCTCAAGAGAAAACTACATCCCCCTATTTTCAAGGTGTTTATTCTAGAGATACGCTCCCTCCTCTTCAAGATAACATGTGTGCTATTGTAAATTCTGGCGACTCATTGCAGCCTGGAACCCACTGGTTAGCATTATTTGCGAATGATAAAAGAGAATTAGAATTTTATGACTCGTTTGGACAACCTCTTGCATTCTATAACATTAGTACTACTACCTATTTAGATGTATTATGGAATTCCAAAGTGTTTCAATCACCAACATCCAATGTTTGTGGACAATATTGTATTTACTTTTTATTCAAACGCAGCCAAGGCTATTCTATGTATTATATTTTAAATCAATTGCATATAAATGATTTTATTATGTATCAATTTGTAAAGAAGCGATATGGTGTAAGATTTGTGTTTAGAAAATAATTAAATGGAATGAAACTAAATATTTGTGTCTTATTTTTTGCTCAGAAAATTAATATATTTTTTATAATAATTTTTCCCCTCAAAAATTACTATATTTTTTAATAATAATTTTCCCCCTCAAAATATTAATATATATATTTTTCTATAAAATTTTTACCCTGAAAAAATTAGTATTTTTTTCTGTGATAAAATATTTTTTTCCTCAAAAAATTAAAAGATTTTTTTATAACAATTTTTCCACTTCAAAAATTAATATTATTTTATTGTGAGATTACCTTCATAAATGACGAAGTTATTCAATGTGAAGTAAAAATTGGGACTACTTTTTAAAAATTCTTTAAAAAAAAGTTTTGGGAATTTTATTTTTTAAATAAATGGATCTAAAAGAGAAAGGTTTGAAGTTAATTAGTGTTGAATATCGATTTAATAACACGAAAAGTAATTCATACCCAACGATATAGAAATAAATTTCATAAAAATGTATAAGTTTTAACACTATTTTAAAAGATTCGAAAAAAATAGAAAATATCGTTATTTTGCAAAAAAAATTATACCGTGTTGTGGCGAAATAAGTGATCTTTCCGATTCTGTAATTATTTTTTGTCTTGGGACTACTTTTTAAAGATTCTTTAAAAAAAAGTTTTGGGAATTTTATTTTTTAAATGAATGGATCTAAAAGAGACAGGTTTGAAGTTAATTAGTGTAGAATATTGATTTAATAACACGAAAAGTAAATCATACCCAACGATTTAGAAATAATTTTCATAAAAACGCATCAGTTTAACACTTTTTAAAAAATTCGAAAAAAATAGAAAATATCTTTATTTTACAAAAACAATTATAATGTATCGTGGCGAAATAAATGATCTTTCCGATTCTGTAATTATTTTTTGTCTGATTTCCACACCAAAAATTGGATGACAATTTTAAGATGGCCGAAAACGTCGGATAACCACGCGACCGAAACGGAACGGAATTTCCGCCAAGTAAACAACCGACACGAGTAAAACAATTAGGCGTTTTAAGGTTTTTTAATTAATATCTTTTCAACTAATTACAATATCGGAATATAAATGGGCAATACGGCTTCCCCGGAAAATTCCCGATCTTTTGGTACCTTCCGCGACTTTCTGCGTCGTACAGTTCGTGAGAAGATAGACGCACATAGATAGATAGATAGATAGATAGATAGATAGATAGATAGATACGTTTGTTTACCTTCGAATTTTAATAGTGTAGACTAGCTTTCATGGCCCGGCGTTGCACGGGCTTATACCGTGGGTATAACTTAATCCCCATGTTAATTTCCTCCTTTTATTCTAACGCCAACACTTTTGTGGGGTTTGACGCGTACGATGTGAGTGCATGACCCGTGAGTGCGTGTCATGGCTTTGTTGCTTACCATTTTCCCTTCTCTTCACAAATTCTCGATCCTAGTACCACTGAAGACCTGCCGTGTAGGGGGAGCGATGCATGTAAAATATGTCGAGAGCTCAAACGTCCTCCCGTTGGTGTGGTGTGGTAGTTAGGAGAGGGGGTGCCAGCTCAGGTGTCGTCTGCGTCACTCGACATGGTTCAAAATTACGCGGACCGTCCCTAAAAGGCCTCGTGTTGCTGAACAGTGGGACGTTAATATTCACTCAACTTCACAAATTCAGCATTTCCAATATTATTTTCCGAAATTACTTTTGATTTCTTTGTTTCTTTCCTCTCCGCTTAGCCCGGCGTTGCACGGGCTTTTACCGAGTGAATAACTTCACCCTCATGGAAATTTCGTGTTTCCCTCAGGCCGATAGCACTTGTGTGTGCGTGTGTGCGTGCGATGTGAGTGATTTCTTTAACGTCATAAAAACTCCCTTTTTCGAAATTTGTTCTTGCGTTGGTGTGGTGTGGTAATTATTAAAGATGGGTGAAAGCTCATGTGTCGTCCTCGTCACTTGAGCATGGTTGAAAATTTCGAGGTCCGTCACCAAAAACCCTCGAATAGGCAAACAGTGCGAATTTAAAAATCACCCACTCACTTTCCAATTCTTTGGTTTTACCGAGTGAATAACTTCATCCCCATGGAAATTTCGTGTTTCCCTCAGGCCGATAGCACTTGTGTGTGTGTGTATGCGCGCGATGTGAGTGATTTCTTTAACTATGTCATAAAATCTCCCTTTTTCGAAATTTGTTCTTGCGTTGGTGTGGTGTGGTAATTCTTAAAGATGGGTGAAAGCTCAGGTGTCGTCCTCGTCACTTGAGAATAGTTGAAAATTTCGAGGTCCGTCACCAAAAACCCTCGAATAGACAAACAGTGCGAAATGTAGCCTTTTTAAAGATAGTTGTATGTTGAAAAAAGACAGAAAAGTAGAAATTTTTCAAATTTCAAAATTTCACTACTATTTTAATTTTTGAAGTAAAATCGTGAGAATTTTTTGAAATATTCGACACGGGGGGAAAAGGTTTCATGCAATTACCTTTATAAAAGAAGAAATTATTAAATGATTGATTTAAGTATTTTGAGTGTTTTATTAAAATTTGTTCAAAAATGTTTTTGGCTTTTTTTTGAAAATCACTGATTCTAAAAGTTTTAAAAATCATTTTTATTTAAAAGTAACGATGTTGATAAATTTTAGAAAAAATCATGAAATATGCAAAATATCTTTGTTTTCTATTAAAAAAAAGTTTTTTTTTAAATTTAAAAAAAAAAAAATAGTTTTTGACATTTTATTTTTTTAATCACTGATTCTAAATATCAATGAACTTTTAAAAAATCATTTTCTTTTAAATTCATCGTTATTTATAAAATACAAAATTATCTTAACTTATTAATATTTTTATATTAAAATTGATTCAAAATGTTCATTTAGCAATTAATTGTGACATTCCGTTTGCTTAAATAATGGCAGCACTGAAAATTTACGTGGGAAAAATAAACAGAAATGAAAGCTTCTTGTTAGGAATTGTTGAAAAAGATAGAAATTACTTTGAATGATTAAAAATAAAAAAAAAAAAAAAACTTTTGGAAGGCAAAAAAAAAAAAAAAAAAATGAAAAGTACTTTAAAATAACAGAGGGTCATGTTAAATTAAGTATTTATCAGTAAAATTTTTTTGCGTGGGAAAAATTAGCAGAAATGAAAAAAAAAAAGAGATCCCCCAATTCGAACTCGCAGCAACACGATCCGCTCTACCGAATGCGACGCGCTAACCAACTGAGCTACCCAGACCCGTAGTGAAAAATGAAAATAGGCAATAATAATGAATGGGAGGTTCAAATTGAAATTAATTTTTAATTGGAGGGAATCCACAAGATATTCGCACAACGATTGAAAGATTTCGATTAAAGATTACATTTAAACGTATTGCAAAAAATTTATTGATTTTTGATATTTTAATAAAAAGCAATTAATAATAAAGAATATATAATATGAACATAGCTTTTTTTTTTCTAAGGAAGTTATGCAAAAAAAAAGTTTCGAAATGGGCAAATTCTTCAATTTTATTATGAAATTATATGTCAAAAAAAGAAATATACATTAAGCATTATTTTAAAGTAAACTATAAGTTTTGTGAAAGAGAACAAAAATTTCGATACCTATAAATATTTTAAATGAATCTCAGAAATGCATTGAATGCATTTTATCATCTTAATCTGACATATATAGTTATTTAATTTTGAAAATTATATAAAGAAAAATTGACGAAAAGTAACTTTTTCACTCGCATTTTTTTTACTCGCCAAATTTACTGATTTCCCCCTGTTTAAGGCAGAATTTTTTTCGTGTAACCCTTGGGTTAGATGCGGTCGAAGGCGAAACAGGTCAAAAGTCTTTGGCGCAAAGCTAATTTTCAACGCCAATGTTTGGCTAAGTGTAAAATCTCGTATTTTAAATTATTTTAAAACTCATTACCTTCATTTTAAGGGCATAATTTTTACGTTAATGCTCTCAAACATCACCAACTATTTGCAAAAATAACGTACTTTGAAATAAAAAATGCACAAATTACTACTTTTTAATTTATTTCTCAGAAAAACATCAGTTTACGAAAATCCCAAAATGTTTTTTGAAATCTGTAATTTTGAAGCAATTTTTTCAATCTTCGTATATGTTACGGATAATATTACTGTAGATACGGAAAAAAGGTTTTGTGAGATTACCTTCATGAATGACGAAGTTATTCAATGTGAAGTAAAAATTGGGACTACTTTTTAAAAATTCTTTAAAAAAAAAGTGTTTTGGAATTTTATTTTTTTAAATGAATGAATCTAAAAGAGAAAAGCTTGAAGTTAATTAGTGAAGAATATCGATTTAATAACACGAAAAGAAATTCATACCCAACGATTTAGAAATAATTTTCATAAAAACGCATCAGTTTTAACACTATTTTAAAAAATTCGAAAAAAATAGAAAATATCGTTATTTTACAAAAAAAAATTATACCGTATCATGGCGAAATAAATGATCTTTCCGATTCTGTAATTATTTTTTGTCCGATTTCCACACCGAAAATTGGATGACAATTTTAAGATGGTCGAAAACGTCGGATCACCGCTCTGCCGAAACGGAACGGAAGTTCCGCCAAGTAAACAACCGACACGAGTAAAACAATTAGGCGTTTTAAGGTTTTTAATTAATATCTTTTCAACTAATTACAATATCGGAATATAAATTGGCAATACGGCTTCCCCGGAAAATTCCCGATCTTTTGGTACCTTCCGCGACTTTCTGCGTCGTACGGTTCGTGAGAAGATAGACGCACATAGATAGATAGATAGATAGATAGATAGATAGATAGATAGATAGATAGATAGATAGATAGATAAATAGACAGATAGATACGTTTGTTTACCTTCGAATTTTAATAGTGTAAGACTAGCTTTCATGGCCCGGCGTTGCACGGGCTTTCTCTACTTTTATAAATTTTCCGTTCTCTTCACAAAATCAGCATGACCAATATTCTTTTTCGAAGTAACTTTGGCTTCTATGTTTTATCCTCTAATCTAAACCCGGCGTTGCACGGGCTTATACCGAGTGTATAACTTAATCGCCATGTTAATATCCTCCGTTTATTCTAACGCCAACACTTTGGTGTGGGTTTGACGCGTACGATGTGAGTGCATGACCCGTGAGTGCGTGTCATAGGTTTGTTGCTTAACATTTTCCCTTCTCTTCACAAATTCTCGGTCCTAGTACCACTGAAGACCTGCCGTGTAGGGGGAGCGATGCATGTAAAATATGTCGAGAGCTCAAACGTCCTCCCGTTGGTGTGGTGTGGTAGTTAGGAGAGGGGGTGCCAGCTCAGGTGTCGTCTGCGTCACTCGACATGGTTCAAAATTACGCGGACCGTCCCTAAAAGGCCTCGTGTTGCTGAACAGTGGGACGTTAATATTCACTCAACTTCACAAATTCAGCATTTCCAATATTATTTTCCGAAATTACTTTTGATTTCTTTGTTTCTTTCCTCTCCGCTTAGCCCGGCGTTGCACGGGCTTTTACCGAGTGAATAACTTCACCCTCATGGAAATTTCGTGTTTCCCTCAGGCCGATAGCACTTGTGTGTGCGTGTGTGCGTGCGATGTGAGTGATTTCTTTAACGTCATAAAAACTCCCTTTTTCGAAATTTGTTCTTGCGTTGGTGTGGTGTGGTAATTATTAAAGATGGGTGAAAGCTCATGTGTCGTCCTCGTCACTTGAGCATGGTTGAAAATTTCGAGATCTGTCACCAAAAATTCTCGAATAGGCAAACAGGGTGAATTTTAAAGTCACCCACTCCCTTTCCAATTCTTTCGTTGCAATTTTTATTTTCCGGAAACGAAAATGTAGTCTTTTTAAAAATAGTTGTCTGCTGAAAAAAAGACAGAAAGTATAAATTTTTAAAATTACAAAATTTCACTACTATTTTAATTCTTGGAGTAAAATTGTGAGGATTTTTTGAAATATTCGACTCGGGGGAAAAAGTTTCATGCAATTACCTTTATAAAAGAAGAAATTATTAAATGATTGATTTAAGTATTTTGAGTGTTTTATTAAAATTTGTTCAAAAAAGTTTTTGGCTTTTTTTAAAAATCACTGATTCTAAAAGTTTTAAATTGAAAATTTCGAAGTCCGTCGCCAAAAAACTCTGGAGTAGGTGAACAGTGCGACTTTTTAAAAATCCCTCACTCACATTTCAATAACGGAAAAAATATTGCAACAGCAACTTTGACCTTGGCCACTGAGCGTTAAACAGAGGGGGAAAAAATAATAATAATGATTCTCGCGCATGCGCAAAGCCTTTAGAATGTCTTTAAAGTTTTCATTATTTTTGAGGGCTCAATTTTTAATTGAAAATTCCAAGTTTTCACATATTGATTGGAAACAACAATAATTTTTGAAGAAAAAATGTTACAAAAATAATGCTTATGTTATTTCTCACAAAACTTTATTTTACGAAAATCACAAAAAAAATCTTTAAAATCCGTAATTTTTAAGCAAAATCGACACACGGGAAAAAATTTCATGCAATTTTTTTTTTCAATGAAGAAATTATTAAGTGATTGATTTAAGTATTTTGAATGTTTTATTACAATTCGTTCAAAAAAGTTTTCGGCTTTTTATTTTTTAAATCATTGATTCTGAAAGTTTTAAGAATCATTTTTATATAAACGCAACGATATTGATTCATATGAGAAAAAATCATAAAATATGCAAAACAGCATTGTTTTGTAAAAAAAAAAGTTGTTTTTTTTTTTCTATAAAATTCTTTAAAGAAAGATAGTTTTTTCCCTGAAACGAAACTGTCGCATTTTTAAAAATAGTTGTATGTTGAAAAAAGAACAGAAAGTATAAATTTTTCAAATTACAAAATTTCACTACTATTTTAATTCTTGAAGTAAAATTGTGAGAATTTTTTGAAATATTCGACACGGGGGGAAAAAGTTTCATGCAAATGCGCATTATTTTAAAGTAAACTATAAGTTTTATGAAAGAGAACAAAAATTTCGATACTGATAAATATTTTAAATAAAGATCAGAAATGCATTGAATGCATTTTAATTTTAAAAAAATTTCACTGAATAAAACATTCAAAAAGAAAATAATACTATTTGATAAAAACATTTAATTTTTTTAATTTTAATTTTATAGTTTTTCATTCCACTCTGTGTTAATTAAATTATTCAAACACGTATCTGCGAAAAAAAGTATATTATAAAAAACTAACTTATTAATTATTTTCTAATAAAATTGATTAAAATTGCTCATTTAGCAATTAATTGTGACATACCATTTGCTTACATAATGGCAGCACTGAAAATAAAGTAAATTTCAGATCAGTGGGGATGCAGCAAGTGAATTCAATCATTGAAGAAGAAAGAATTAATTTACGGGGTTGGAAAAATAAGCAGAAATGAACAAAATGGAATCTTCTAGATTTGAACCCATCAGTTACCATTACTAAATTTTGAAAAGGGGTGATTAAGTTTCGACCTAAAAATAATTCCGCCGGTGTTTTACCCGTTGTCTCATGTACTGCTGTCCTAATAGCATATCCGAACTCTTGCAGAAATTGATCCCAGTTAGTGTGATTATCCGCGACAAAACTCGAAATCATTTTTAAAAGAGTGCGATTAACTCTTTCTGTTTGATTAGCTTGTGGACGATATACCACAGTTTTAACTTGTTTTATGTTCAACCTGCGACATACTTGCTCAAAAACTTCGGATATCATTTGGGGGCCGTTATCGGTGACTAATTTTACAGGAGCTCCATAACGCGCAATATAATTCTCAAAAAATGCATTGGCAATTGCTTTAGCCGAAGCTTTCCTTAAGGGAACTATTTCAACCCATTTAGAAAAATTATCTGTAATTACTAAAATAAATCTATAGCGTTCTGGTCTAGTTGCAGGGTATGGGCCTAACAAATCTAAAGATATGATTTCATTCGGAAAATTCGTCACTATCGGAATTAATTGACCAGCTGGTAATCCGTTTTTATAATTGACTTTTTGGCATTGGTCGCAGGTTGCTACATATTTATAAATGTATTTCCTCATGTACGGGAAATAACACGCGTCTTTTAGTTTTAAGTAGGTATTCTTTTTGCCTAAATGGCCTGCCATCGGCGAGTCATGGAATTCTCGCATAACATCTTTACGTAATGTTTTAGGTATAAATATCCTTAATTCACCTAGTGTGGTTGTATATTTTGCATAATATAGCAATCCATCAACGATTTTAAAGTCATGGGACCAATTTCTACAGATTGATTCATTAATGGAACTATCGTGCGGATTTTCCAAATACTTCATGATGTGACCTAGCTACGGATCATTTCTCTGTTCCTCTCTCAACTGTTCTCCAGACGATAATACAAACGATCTAATCACCACACAAGAAACCTTTGGTTCTTCATTACTTTCTAACGGGTTCCTAGACAACATATCAGCCACTAAATTTTGCGTACCTGGGCGATGTTCCCATTCTACATTAAAATTTGCCAACTTAAGCGTCCACCTTATCATTCTAGACGACAAATTCTTTCCATTCGTTAATTTGGTAAGTGCAGCATGGTCTGTTATCACTTTAACCGGCAAGGATCCGAAATACGTGCGATATTTATTTAATGCCCATATGACAGCTAAACATTCACGTTCCGTCACACTATAGTTTCTTTCTGCGCGGTTTAAAGTTCTCGAGGCAAACGCCATAGGCCTATTATTCTGTGTCAATACTGCTCCTACCCCCACTGAGCTCGCATCCGTATAGAGTTCAAAAGCTTGGGAAAAATCTGGTAATTGTAACACTGGAGCTTCTGTCAGTGCTTTCTTAATACGATCAAAGGCTTCCTGCGCTGATTCCGACCAACGGAACTTAGAGTTTTTTCGTTTTAAATTATATAAGGGTTCACACATGTCTGCGTAGTTCTTAATAAACTTTTGATACCAACCCGTCATTCCTAAAAATTTTGCTACCTGTTTTGCAGTTTTCGGAGGATTCATTTCAATAATTGCTTTTACCTTCTCCTCGTCTGTTTTAATTCCTTCTTTATTAATAACTAAGCCCAAATAACGTAATTGTTCCCTCGCGAAATGACACTTCTCACTATTCAACGCTAAACCAGCCTCCTGCAACAATCTGAATACTTCCCGTAAGTGCTCTACATGGCGTTCAAAAGATGGAGATGAAATGATAACATCATCCATATAGCAGTGGGTAAAACGCCCGAGAACTGGTTTGAGTATCAATTAATTGCCCTTTGAAAATTTGGAGCTGCCCCCGAAAGGCCAAATGGCATGCGAGTAAATGCAAAAGTACCATTTTTTGTAACAAACGCCGTCTTATGAACATCTTTGGGGTCTACTGCCATCTGAAAGTATCCGCTGCGTAAATCAAGCGATGACATAATTTCGGTGTGTGGAATATTAGTGATCAAATCATCAAATATTGGTTGCGGATATCTCGTGATCGCATTTAATTTCCTATAATCTATTGCAAACCTATAAGCTTCTGGGTCATCTAACGGCAACCCGTTTTTCTTCCGACATAAAACAACTGGAGATGCGTAGGGCGATGTTGTTGGAACTATTGTTCCATCGTTCAACATCTTCTGAACATGGTAGTTAATGATACCCTGTTTGACCCTGTCATAGCGATAAGGTCTCGAAAAAACAGGAGGACTATCACCCTTGTCAATTTCATGACAAAACACATGTGTCAGACCAGGCTTAAGTTAAAACAACCCATGAAATTCCTTAAACAAAATCTGTAATTTTTGTTTTTGTTCTGAATTTAACTTAGTGTTCGACAAATCTATCTGAACCGGTTCGTCCGAAATTGCCACTTTTTCAATTTGCGAATCCGGAATGATTAACGATTTAGACAGAAAGTATAAACTAATCTTTGCATGTGACATAAAATCAATAAATAGGATTCATGGATATTGCATCTCAGCAATCACATGAAATTTCCACAACTTCGAAAATTCTCTTATTTTAATTCTTAACTCAACTGTGCCTAAATTTCTGCATTGTGACCCTTGAGCTGTAACTACTTCAGCTAACGATTTCTTAATAGGACAGAAAGAAAAATATGATCGGTATGTTTTTTCTGAAATAAATGACTTTTCCGCACCTGTATCCCAGAGCGCTTTTAGAAACGTATCATGCAAAAGAATCGGCACATACGGAAGTTCAACTGGTGATAATCGTAATGAATTAAGTTTAATTGTATTAGGAGGATTTGACTTAACTAGCGATCGTTTACCTCCTGCAACACGATCGCTTAGAAGTTTAAATTGGCATTTCTTTGCCTTTCGCTGTTGCAATCAACACGCTTCCAATTCTGCTTTGCTGAATTATCATTAGGACCCTTCCTAACCACCATCCTACGGTTCTGATACCGGTCTGTTCGCTGATTTGGCTGATTGTAGCGATTTCCTCCGTCGAATCCTTGATTTTGATAATTACGACGAGAAAAATTATTCGCACCCCTGCCTAGTCCTCTTTGATCATTTTGACTATTTCCGACCCTAGTATCTCTCCAATTTCTATTATTCCTTCTTTCCTCAGGATTCCCACTCATATCCCAACTTCGTCTAGCAAAATTATTACTCGAACCCTGGTTTTCCCTGCGGCTATGACGTTCCTCATACCGGTCTACCAACTCTACCAACTGAGCTTTCGGTGTGGGGTTTCGAACTTCTAAATAATCCATTATTTGGGGTTCTAGTCGCATTACTATGTGATCGACCAATTTTATTTCATCATGTTTCAAATCTCTAGCCTTATTAATTTTTAATAGTTGAAAAATAAAGTCTGACGGGGCTTGACCTCTCCGTTGTTTCGATGAAAAAAACTGAGCCTCTAACTCTGATTTATTCCGTATTACAGGAAAACTATCTGACAATTTCTTTTTAAGCGTTGCAAATGCAGTCGCTTCTTCATTTACACACTCGAAACCTATAACGTCAAACCAGTCTAACGCTCTCCCAATTAAATGACCTTTTAAATACGCACATGATACATTCGCCGGTATTTCATAGTAGGCTGTATTGTCATCTATATTAGATATAAACTCAGACACATTTTCTTTACCCGAAAAAAATAATTCCGGCAAAACTCTAAATCCTGCACTTGCTCTTAATTCCGGTATTTCGTTTGGGCGCCAGTGTCGTAGTCTCTCACTACCCCTATGATTATTAATACCCCTTTGCATATTATCTACATTTGGGTATGTTGGATTCATGATTAATGACTACTTATTTAATAAATCAATATTATTTATTAATCTTTCTTAATAGAGAAATACACAAATATTAATCAAACTTTAAGAACAATAAATTACAGTGGAGTGTGAGAAGAACCCGATTATGAACGACGGAATACTAACTGAAACCACGGAGAATAACGTATACAATCAAACTACGCATTTATATCTAATTTATGAAAATAACTGACCTGATACCTTTTTAAGGCAGGTTTCTCTAATACTGGATTGTTCTAAGGAGCGGCTTCAATCTTTGATATCTTCATTTCCGTCCCGAACCGAATTAATGAACCTTTTTCAATAGTCTTCCTCCGGCGAATATACATCCACTAGTTAAACTAATCTCTCAGAATCACCTTCTTAATCAACCTCGTAGTCATCCTCACTCTCTTCATTTCATTTCTCCCTTTTATATCTTTTTCGAACTCGCTAAACCCGAAACTATCTTGTTTGCATCAGTCACACCCTTCGCTCTCGGCGGAGATTGGTTAAAATAAATAGTCTTTAAAGATTTGAGAGAAGGTTAGTGAAACGCGTAAGCACCCGTCACAGCTTGAAGTTAATTAGTGTAGAATATCGATTTAATAACACGAAAAGTAATTCATACCCAACGATTTAGAAATAATTTTCATAAAAACGCATCAGTTTTAACACTATTTTAAAAAATTCGAAAAAAATAGAAAATATCGTTATTTTACAAAAAAAAAATTATACCGCATCGTGGCGAAATAAATGATCTTTCCGATTCTGTAATTATTTTTTGTCTGATTTCCACACCGAAAATAGGATGACAATTTTAAGATGGTCGAAAACGTCGGATCACCGCTCGGCCGAAACAGTACGGAAGTTCCGCCAAGTAAACAACCGACACGAGCAAAACAATTAGGCGTTTTAAGGTTTTTAATTAATATCTTTTCAACTAATTACAATATCGGAATATAAATGGGCAATACGGCTTCCCCGGAAAATTCTCGATTTTTTGGTACCTTCCTCGACTTTCTGCGTGGTGCTGTTGGTGAGAAGATAAACGCACATACATAGATAGATAGATACGTTTGTTTACCTTCGAATTTTAATAGTGTAGACTAGCTTTCATGGCCCGGCGTTGCACGGGCTTTCTCTACTTTTATAAATTTTCCGTTCTCTTCACAAAATCAGCATGACCAATATTCTTTTTCGAAGTAACTTTGGCTTCTATGTTTTTTCCTCTCCTCTAAGCCCGGCGTTGCACGGGCTTATACCGAGGGTATAACTTAATCCCTATGTTAATATAATCCTTTTATTCTAACGCCAACACTTTGCTGTGGGTTTGACGCGTACGATGTGAGTGCATGACCCGTGAGTGCGTGTCATCGCTTTGTTGCTTAACATTTTCCCTTCTCTTCACAAATTCTCGATCCTAGTACCACTGAAGACCCGCCGTGTAGGGGGAGCGATGCACGTAAAATATGTCTTGAGCTCAAACGTCCTCCCGTTGGTGTGGTGTGGTAGTTAGGAGAGAGGGTGCCAGCGCAGGTATCATCCGCGTCACTTGACCATGGTTCAAAATTACGCGGACCGTTTCCAAAAGGCCTCGTGTTGCTGAACAGTGGGACGTTAATATTCACTCGACTTCACAAATTCAGCACTTCCAATATTATTTTCCGAAATTACTTTGATTTCTTTGTTTCTTTCCTCTCCGCTTAGCCCGGCGTTGCACGGGCTTTTACCGAGTGAATAATTTCATCCCCATGGAAATTTCGTGTTTCCCTCAGGCCGATAGCACTTGTGTGTGTGTGTGTATGCGCGCGATGTGAGTGATTTCTTTAACTATGTCATAAAAACTCCCTTTTTCGAAATTTGTTTTTGCGTTGGTGTGGTGTGGTAATTATTAAAGATGGGTGAAAGCTCAGGTGTCGTCCTTGTCACTTGAGAATGGTTGAAAATTTCGAGGTCCGTCACCAAAAATTCTCGAATAGGCAAACAGGGTGGATTTTAAAATCACCCACTCACTTTCCAATTCTTTCGTTGCAATTTTTTATTTCCCGGAAACGAAAATGTGGTCTTTTTAAAAATAGTTGTATGCTGAAAAAAAGACAGAAAGTATAAATTTTCCAAATTACAAAATTTCACTACTATTTTAATCCTTGGAGTAAAATTGTGATGATTTTTTGAAATATTCGACACGGGGGGAAAAAGTTTCATGTAATTACCTTTATAAAAGAAGAAATTATTAAATGATTGATTTAAGTGTTTTGAATGTTTTATTAAAATTTGTTCAAAAAAGTTTTTGGCTTTTTTTTAAAATTACTGATTCTAAAAGTTTTAAATTGAAAATTTCGAAGTCCGTCGCCAAAAAACTCTGGAGTAGGTGAACAGTGCGACTTTTTAAAAATCCCTCACTCACATTTCAATAACGGAGAAAATATTGCAACAGCAACTTTGATCTTGGCCACTGAGTGTTAAACAGAGGGGAAAAAAATAATAATAATGATTCTCGCGCATGCGCAAAGCCTTTAGAATGTCTAAAGTTTTCATTATTTTTGAGGGCTCAATTTTTAATTGAAAATTCCAAGTTTTCACATATTGATTGGAAACAGCAATAATTTTTCAAGAAAAAAGGTTACAAAAATGGTGCTTATGTTATTTCTCGCAAAACTTTATTTTACGAAAATCATAAAAAAAATCTTTAAAATCCATAATTTTTAAGCAAAATCGACACACGGGAAAAAATTTCATGTAATTTTTTTTTCAATGAAAAAATTATTAAATGATTGAATTAAGTATTTTGAGTGTTTTATTACAATTCGTTCAAAAAAGTTTTCGGCTTTTTATTTTTTAAATCACTGATTCTGAAAGTTTTAAGAATCATTTTTATATAAACGCAACGATATTGATTCATATGAGAAAAAATCATAAAATATGCAAAACAGCATTGTTTTGTAAAAAAAAAAGTTGTTTTTTTTTCCTATAAAATTCTTTAAAGAAAGATAGTTTTTTCCCTGAAACGAAACTGTCGCATTTTTAAAAATAGTTGTATGTTGAAAAAAGAACAGAAAGTATAAATTTTTCAAATTACAAAATTTCACTACTATTTTAATTCTTGAAGTAAAATTGTGAGAATTTTTTGAAATATTCGACACGGGGGGAAAAAGTTTCATGCAAATGCGCATTATTTTAAAGTAAACTATAAGTTTTATGAAAGAGAACAAAAATTTCGATACTGATAAATATTTTAAATAAAGATCAGAAATGAATTGAATGCATTTTAATTTTAAAAAAATTTCACTGAATAAAACATTCAAAAAGAAAATAATATTATTTGATAAAAACATTTAATTTTTTTAATTTAAATTTTATAGTTTTTCATTCCACTCTGTGTTAATTAAATTATTTAAACACGTAGCTACGAAAAAAAGTATATTATAAAAAACTAACTTATTAATTATTTTCTAATAAAATTGATTAAAATTGCTCATTTAGCAATTAATTGTGACATACCATTTGCTTACATAATGGCAGCACTGAAAATGAAGTAAATTTCAGATCAGTGGGGATGCAGCAAGTGAATTCAATCATTGAAGAAGTGAGAGAATTAATTTACGGGGTGGGAAAAATAAGCAGAAATGAACAAAATGGAATCTTCTAGATTTGAACCCAGAAAATAAGAATTAGACACTTAGCGGTAGGACTAAAGCGGCGCTCTAGCCAACCACGCTACCCAGCCCTGCAGCAGAGGTGAAAATAGGCAATAATAATGAATGGGAGGTTAAAATTGAATTTAATTTTTAATTGAGGGGATCCACAGGATATTCACATAACGATTGAAAGACATCGATTGAAGATTACATTTAAATGTATTGCAAAAAATTTATTGATTTTTGATATTTTTAAACAAAGCAATTAATAATAAAGAATATATAATATATACGAACATACCTTTTTTTCTAAGGAATTTATACCTATTTAACTGACTATTTCCAAAAAAAAAATTTCGAAATGGGCAAATTCTTCGATTTTATTATGAAATTATATGTCAAAAAAAGAAATATACATTAGGGATTATTTTAAAGTAAACTATAAGTTTTATGAAGGAGAACAAAAATTTCGATACTGATAAATATTTTAAATGAATCTCAGAAATGCATTGAATGCATTTTATCATCTTAATCTGACATATATCATTATTTAATTTTGGAAATTATATAAAGAATAATTGACGAAAAAATAACTTTTTCACTCGCCAAAGTTAATGATTTCCCCCTGTTTAAGGCAGAACTTTTTTAGTGTAACCCTTGAGTTAGATGCGGGCGAAGGCGAAACAGGTCAAATGTCTTTGGCGCAAAGCTAGTTTTCGACGCCAATGTTTGGCTAAATGTAAAATCGCGCATTTTAAATTATTTTAAGAATCATTACCTTCATTTTAAGGGCATAATTTTTACGTTAATGCTCTCAAACATCACCAACTATTTGCAAAAATAACGTACTTTGAAATAAAAAATGCACAAATTACTACTTTTTAATTTATTTCTCAGAAAAACATCAGTTTACGAAAATCCCAAAATGTTTTTTGAAATCTGTAATTTTGAAGCAATTTTTTCAATCTTCGTATATGTTACGGATAATATTACTGTAGATACGGAAAAAAGGTTTTGTGAGATTACCTTCATGAATGACGAAGTTATTCAATGTGAAGTAAAAATTGGGACTACTTTTTAAAAATTGTTTAAAAAAAAGTTTTGGGAATTTTATTTTTTAAATGAATGGATCTAAAAGAGAAAGGCTTGAAGTTAATTAGTGTAGAATATCGATTTAATAACACGAAAATTAATTCATACCCAACGATTTAGAAATAATTTTCATAAAAACGCATCAGTTTTAACACTATTTTAAAAAATTCGAAAAAAATAGAAAATATCGTTATTTTACAAAAAAAAAAAATTATACCGTATCATGGCGAAATAAATGATCTTTCCGATTCTGTAATTATTTTTTGTCCGATTTCCACACCGAAAATTGGATGACAATTTTAAGATGGTCGAAAACGTCGGATCACCGCTCTGCCGAAACGGAACGGAAGTTCCGCCAAGTAAACAACCGACACGAGTAAAACAATTAGGCGTTTTAAGGTTTTTAATTAATATCTTTTCAACTAATTACAATATCGGAATATAAATTGGCAATACGGCTTCCCCGGAAAATTCCCGATCTTTTGGTACTTTCCGCGACTTTCTGCGTCGTACAGTTCGTGAGAAGATAGACGCACATACATAGATAGATAGATAGATAGATAAATAGATAGATAGATAGATACGTTCGTTTACCTTCGAATTTTAATAGTGTAAGATAATATTTTTCCCCTAAAAAAAAATTTTTTTTTGTATGATAAAAAAATTTTTCCCTCAAGAATTAATTTTTTTTTAATAATAATTTTCTCCCTCAAAATATTAATGTATTTTTTTTTATAAAATTTTTTCCCTTCGAAAAATTAACATCTTTTCTATGATAAAATATATTTTTCCTTCAAAAAATTAAAATATTTTTTATAACAATTTTCCCCTCAAAAAATATTTTTTTCTATGATAAAAATTTTTTTCCCTCAAAAAATTAATATCCTTTCTATGATAAAAATTTTTTCCCCTCAAAAAATTAACTATGATAAAATATTTTTTTTCCTCAAAAAATTAAAATATTTTTTCTATAATAATTTTCTTTTTCAAAAATTAATATATTTTTTATAATAATTTTCCCCTAAAAAATTAATATTTTTTTCTATGATAAAATATTTTTTTCCCTAAAAAAATTAATATTTTTTTTCTATAATAAATTTTTTTTTCTCAAAAAATTAATATAATTTTATTTAATTACTTTTATTTATTTGAAACTTTTAAATTTTATCAAATTGATATGTTTTTATCTGAAAAAGAAAAATGTTCAAATCATAAAGAGACAATTGAGACAATTTTTTTTTCAATCAAATGAGTAACATTTTTTTCAAAGTCTCAACCATGCATTTCTGCAAGCATACATTATTGGTTTCTTGATAATTTTGTGATTGTGATACAATTTTTTATTTACATCTAGATGTTTCGGTAAATTTACATCATTCAAAACTCTTAAAAATACATATCTTCCTTCAGGTGCCGATTTTCGGTTCCGTAGAAAATCATTTACGAGGAATACAATATTACTTCCAGGAATAACAGTGTTTTTGTAAATAATTTCACCATCAGAATTCCAACTGAAAGATTTTTGAAGCTTTAAAAACTGGAAAATATTGTTTGCTTTTGCTTTATACCTAGGAGGAACAATTCTAAAAATTTCATCCTCAAACACCCCTTTTTCTGTCTTTACATCCGGCCCTTTCTCTGCCTTCACTATCGAGCATTTTAGATTTTCGCTTAAAGATTCCATTTCTTGATTTTCCGATACAGATGTTTCAGTTGGAATTGATTCGGACTCTTTTCGATTTTCAATAGAAAAATGTGTATATTTTGGTAAAACTTGTAGATAGAGTATTGCTTTTTCTTCTTCCGTTAAATCCTTAAAATATTCGCATCACAGAAATTTAAGTTTAATTTTTGTGGTGTAGAATATTTTCATAAAGGGAAAGATATTAGAGAAATTTCCTAAACGCCCATTATCTTGTATTATTTAAGAATCGAAGAGATCAATCCCAAATTACACATTTGGGGTGCGAAATATATCACCGTAAAGTGAAATTTTTTAAAGAATGTTACGCAGATGCCACATCAAAACCGTACGGATACTTACTTATTGATTTAAAACCTGAAACTGATGAATTCTTGGGTGTGCGCACAGGCATGTGTCCTGGAAATGTTTTTTATGTATATCAACCTCGATAACCCATTACTTTGAAACAAATAAATAGATTCAAATTGTTCGATGAATATTCATTAGTTCGCAAGATGTCAGTGTGTTCTGAACAAACTTTACAGCACTTAAAATTAATTTATAAAACAAAAAAACTCAAAATCTATTTTGAAATAGTGTTTAAAGAAAGAAATAAAAACTTTGTGTGAGTGTGTGCTGAATGTTTTATGTGGTAACATATCGTTGACTAAAATTTAAAAAAAAACGCTTATGTCCCTATAAAGAAAGCTTAAGTAAGCTTTCTAACAAAAAAAAACATCTCTTTACGAGAAAAAGAAAACTTTAATTCCTAAAGGAGAAGGATTCCTATCAATTTTATTACCAGCAGCTATTCCCGTTATCAGCTCTTTAATTCAAAATGGACTTTAGCAAAAAATTTGTATTGGTACCCGAAAGAAGAGTTCAAGTAGCGGAACACTTATCGGAACTTGATCAACGTAGAAAAAACATTCTCCATAATAAGGATTTAACGGAAGAAGAAAAAGCAATACTCTATCTACAAGTTTTACAAAAATGTGCCCATTTTTCTGTTGAAAATCGAAAAGAGTCCTAATCAATTCCAACTGAAACATCTGTATCGGAAAATCAAGAAATGGAATCATTAAGCGAAAATCTAAAAGGCTCGATAGTGAAGGCAGAGAAAGGGCCGGATGTAAAGACAGAAAAAAGGGTGTTTGAGGAGGAAATTTTTAGAATTGTTCCATCTAGGTATAAAGCAAAAGCAAACAATATTTTCCAGTTTTTAAAGCTTCAAGAATCTTTCTGTTGGATTTCTGATGGTGAAATTATTGACAAAAACACTGTTATTCCAGGAAGTAATATTTTATTCCTCGTAAATGATTTTCTACGGAACCGAAAATCGGCACCTGAAGGAAGATATGTACTTTTAAGAGATTTGAATGATGTAAATTTACCGAAACATCTAGATGTAAATAAAAAATTGTATCACAATCACAAAATTATCAAGAAACCAATAATGTAAGCTCGCAGAAATGCATGATTGAAACTTTGAAATAAATGTTACTCATTTGATTGAAAAAAAAATTGATTCAACTGTCTCTTTGTGATTTTAACATTTTTCTTTTTCAGGTAAAAACATATCAATTTGATAAAATTTAAAAGTTTCAAATAAATAAAAGTAATTAAATAAAATTATATTAATTTTTTGAGAAAAAAAATTATTATAGAAAAAAAATATTAATTTTTTAGGGGAAAAAATATTAATTTTTTTGAAGGGAAAATTATTATAAAAAATATATTAATTTTTAAAAGGGAAAATTATTACAAAAATATATTTTAATTTTTTGAGGAAAAAAATATTTTATCATAGAAAGATGTTAATTTTTTGAAGGGAAAAAACTTTATAAAAAAAATATTAATGTTTTGAGGGGTAAAATTATTATTAAAAAATATATTAATTTTTGAGGGGAAAATTATTATAAAAAATATATTAATTTCTGAAAGGGAAAAATTATTATAAAAAAATAATTTAATTTTTTGAGGAAAAAAAATAATTAAATTTTTTGAGGAAAAAAAATAATTTATCATAGAAAAAAATACTAATGTTTTGAGGGGGGAAATTTTTTTTAAAAAATATATTAATATTTTGAGGGTTAAAATTATTATTAAAAAATATATTAATTTTTGAGGGGAAAAATTATTATTAAAAAATATATTAATTTTTTGAGCAAAAAATAAGACACAAATATTTAGTTTCATTCCATTTTATTATTTTCTAAACACAAATCTTACACCATATCGCTTCTTTACAAATTGATACATAATAAAATCATTTATATGCAATTGATTTAAAATATAATACATAGAATAGCCTTGGCTGCGTTTGAATAAAAAGTAAATACAATATTGTCCACAAACATTTGATGTTGGTGATTGAAACACTTTGGAATTCCATAATACATCTAAATAGATAGTAGTACTAATGTTATAGAATGCAGGAGGTTGTCCAAACGAGTCATAAAATTCTAATTCTCTTTTATCATTCACAAATAATGCTAACCAGTGGGTTCCAGGCTGCAATGAGTCGTCAGAATTTACAATATCATACATGTTTTCTTGCAGAGGAGGGAGCGTATCTCTAGAATAAACACCTTGAATACAGGGGATGTAGAGAGAGACTCTTGAGACAAGACTGTAAACAGTTGCATTCCATCCATTCTTTAATTTCCGAAATCATACAAGATATTTCTCGTTTGTTTGTTTCGATTAAATTTTCAAACTCGGCGAAAACGATAACACATACGGTTTGTTCTAAAGATTTGCTGAATTTTAGTTTTAATCGCAAATTGGTATGTTTTATCAAACTTAAATGTTCTCCTGAAGAACATAAATCTGGTGAGAGGTTAATCCAAATAATGTATTGAATCTTTATATTCTTTTCTAGAAATAAATATACCTCTGTCTTGACCCTGTCGTGCCCCTGTCTTATCTTGGACTGGGTTCACATTGCCCGGCGCGCCTGGTGTGGAAGGAAACATATCATCACCAACAAAAGCCAAAACAATAATTATTTATTGAAGACAGACAAACAGAATTAACAAGCACAAATTCAATCTATAAGTGGAAACCTTGGAGTGATTTTCTAATATCTAGATTAATCCTGATACTCAACCCTAATACTCAACCCTAATACTCAAACCTAACATTCAAATCTAATATTCCCGTCTAAGTAATCTCAGCTATCAGAATTGACAAGGAGACGAACTCTTGCTAATCTCAGGTCGGTACTTAATTTGATTCCTTTAATGATTAATCTAATACTTTGCTATAATACTATCAAATACGCGCAAAGCTCGTTGAAGTGATCCGTAGACGATACTTACATTTAGTTTGGCAATTCCTTCTCTCTCTCACTCTTAACATTTACGAAATCTAGACTTTATATAGACGAATTAATTAGCATATAACTGCCTCGTGTTTTTCCCGAAGAGGCTGTGAAATAGAATAAATGCTGGCCCCAAAGTTACCCAAGAGGATCAGTTTGGAAATTAACGCGGATAGACCCGTCACAGCCCCCCTCAAGAAAAAAACGGGATTTATAAAAGGATCTCAATGGCCCGATATAAATTACGTTGCAAATTTTTAGTCTTAACTTATCTAGACATCTTAAATGTTAGTTTAGCAATAACTTTTATAGAACAATACGCAAAAGAAACACTCAAAACTACTAGCTCAAAATTTAATCACTCCCAGGTTTTAACTTTTACATTCATTATATAAGGTGTACCCCATTTGGCGAGGACCAAGGAAAAACCTCCCACTGGAGGGAAAAACCCGGCCGTACACAACCCGTAATCTTAGATATTTTAAATCTTAAATTATATAATTATTATCTTCGACACAAAATCTTCAAAACATCAGGGTCAGCCACCCTGAAATGAGAACTGGATCAGTGGACGTACAAAAAAAATTTGAACACTTTATACACACAACATTGAATTCACACATATTTAAATTGTCAAATACTTTACAAATTTTATCTGGTTTCTAAAAATAAAACTCCCATTCCAATCGCGTAGCGCTGTTAGTGTTATGGTTAATTTCCTCTCTCTACGCCACGAATCCCAAAAACCAGATATATACTAATATACACTTCAACATGTTTATATATACACAATTATATACAATGTTCAAAATATTCAATATAAACAAACAATGCAATGAATTCTCGCACATTTAGCCAAGCCTTTGGATAAGGTAAACAAATGTAAACATACATATGCTTTCCACAATTTAGAATATATTTAAATATACAAAAGGTCATTTCACTCAACGTAGTGAGACTTTTGCTTTAGACAACATTATTAACAAAACGAGACTTGCTTCTTGCAAAAATTCAACCGACTGCCTGTCAGTAAAAATATAAATGAAACAATACAACCTGGCTAATATCTTGCTCCTCTTCTTTCTTTAATGTCTCCTATCTGCACCTCCAATGACGGGGACCTTCTGTTGGGTTGACTCTCTTCTAGCTCCTGGCTGTCTGGTCTATAGTCTCGGCGACTCCTCAAGTTGTAGTTGTGCCCTCGTCCTTCTTGATCTCTTCTAGATCGGGTGGATCTTTTATGGCCTGTCATTGATCCTATTGGTGATCTTGATCTGGCTTTCCCATAGACTTCTCTGCCGTTTTTGGAATTCCTGAAGTTGGACCTTTTCTGTTGTCTTAGTCGTAGTTGTTGGCGATCTTTTTCTGGAACTAGTCTACTGTAGCGATCTTCGACTTTATTTCTCTTCCTTGTCTGCGCATTCGACGAGATGGAGGACGGGAGCCTTCGTTTGTAGACTTCTCTTCGGATATGTGCTCTTTTACTCCTTGGCACCTCTGGAAGTGACTCTTGTTTTCTCTTACATCTTCTGGAGTGTTGGTTTTTCATTATTTTGTGTGTCGTCTGGGATAGCGAGTCAGATATCGCCCTCTTACACCTATCCTTGGTCAGCTCTTGTCCGCTCTTTTTTGTCTCTCTGTGATTACTTTTATTCCCTACTCTATCATTTTCATTTCTCTCCTGTCTTCCACCAGACTCATTACTCTTAGAACCTTGTGACCTATCTAACCCATATCTACCATCCTCAAAACTACTCGATTGATACTCGGATCCTCTACTGACTGAACAATCTACCTCCACTAAATTTCATCGCTTTTCCTCTGATGGTAAATTCGAACCTGATCTATATTGACTGCAGTTCTTCTACCTGCCTTCCAAATTACAACATTATTGTTTTTAACACTCACAACTCTAAAAGGACCCTCAAACTTAGGGCAGAACTTAGCAACCACCTTTTTACTGGCTGAACTAATAGGGTAAGTTTCGATCAACACTGAATGATCCACTTTAATAATAATTTCGCGTCTCCTTTTATTGTAATATTTTGCCCACTTTTCTTGCTTTTTCATTGTATTCTGCCTAGCATCCTCAAACACCTTTTCAATATTCCCAACCACAAATTCTGTACCATCCGTCACCATTACAAGTTTTAAAAATGGGGTAATAAGTTTCCTGCCCAAAAATAATTCTGCTGGGTCTTTCCCGTGGTTTCATGGACTGCCGTTCTTAATGCGTATGCGAATTCATTTAGAAACCTATCCCAGGATGCATGATTATAATTTACAAAAGAAGCAATCATTTGTAATAAATCGCGATTAACACGTTCCGTTCGATTTGATTGAGGTCGATACACTACTGTTTTGACATGTCTTATATCTAATCTATCACTTAAATGTTCAAAAACTTCGGATACAAACTGGGTCCGTTATCGCTGATAATTTGATAGCAGCTCCATGTCGCGAAATATAATTTTCGAACAGGGCATTGACGATTATTTTTGCGGACGCCTTTCTGAGGGGTATTATTTCCAACCATTTCGTAAAATGATCCGTTATTACACAAATATATCGATATCTTTGGGGTTTCGATGCTGGGTAGGGGCCTAATAAATCTAATGAAACTATTTCGTTCGGATAATTAGTTACAATCGGTATTAAATGACCGGCCGGTAACGCGTTCTGATAGTTAAATTTTTGGCACGTCTCGCATGTCAAAACATAATCATGTATCTCCCTACGCATATATGGAAAATAACATGCATCCTTCACGCGTAAATATGTTTTCCGTATTCCAAGATGTCCAGCCATAGGCTTATCATGAAATTCATGCATTATCGCACCTCGCATCGATTTTGGAATATATACTCTCATTTCTCCGAGAGAGGATGCGTATTTCGCATAAAATAACAATCCTTCGATGATTTTGAAATCCTGAGACCAGTTCCTACAGACCCCCGCATTTACTGCTGTCATCGGGGTTTTGGAAGAAGCGACAAATATGACCCACCTCGGGGTCCTGATTTTGTTCAGCTATCAATTGTTCCCTTGACGAAAGTACCAAATATTTAATTACTGCACAAGTTATATTGCTATCCTCAAAATATTCCACAGGGTTCCGCGACAACAAATCTGCCACAACAGTTTGAACACCTGGTCCATGTTCCCATTCAACATTAAATTCGGTTAGCTTGAGTGACTATCTGAACATACGGCTTGATAAATTTTTACCATTAGTGAGTTTTGTTAATGCTGCATGATCTGTAATTACTTTTACCGGTAACGATCCAAAGTAGGTGCAAAACTTGTTTAAAACCCAAATCACACCGCTAAACATTCGCGCTCGGTTACTGTGTAATTGCGCTCCGCCTTATTAAGTGTGCGGGATGCATATGCTATGGGTCTCTGACTCTGCGATCCCAATAGAACTGATTGCAATCCCAATAGAACTCGCATCCGTAAAAAGCTCAAATTGAACCTTAAAATCCGGTAATTTTAGCACAGGTGCTTCCGTAATTGCACGTTTGATCGATTCAAAAACAGCTTGTGCCTCTTCCGACCAATTAAATTTCCTACCCTTCTTTTTTAAATCATACAGTGGCTCGCAGAGATCTGCGTACCCCTTAACAAATTTTTGATACCATTGGGCCATTCCGAGAAATTTTGATACTTATCTCCTATTTTTTGGTGCTTTCATTTCGAGTATTGCCTTAACTTTAGATTCATCCGTGGCTATCCCATCTTTACTAATCACCAGGCCTAAGTATTTTAGTTTCTCACATCCAAACTTACACTTATCTTTGTTCAACGTCAACCCCGCTTCTTGCAATAACCTAAATACTTCCCTTAAATGTTCCAAGTGATGTGCAAATGATGGAGATGCAATGATGACATCATCCATATACACTTGGACACATTTCCCTAACAGTGGTTGCAAAAAAATATCTATGGCTTTCTGAAAATTTGGCTCTGCCCCCGATAGGCCGAATGGCATGCGTTTAAACGCATAAGGACCGTTTTTCGTTACAAAAGCAGTTTTGGCTACATATTTGGGGTGTACTGCCAATTGAAATGAGCCAGAGCGCAGATCTAAAGTACTCATTATTCTCGTGTGAGGAATATTAGTAATTAAATCCTCGATGAGTGGCAAAGGATATCTCGGGTACTTAGTTACCGCATTAAGTTTGCGATAATCCACCGCAAATCTGTAAGCCTCGGGGTTGTGATGGGGTAATCCGTTCTTCTTATGACACAAAACTACAATAGATGCGTAAGCCGATTGACTTTGTACGATGGTGCCTTCTCGTAACATCTTGTTTATGTGATAATCAATTATACCTTGCTTAACCCTGTCATATCTATACGGTCTGGAGACAACTGGAGGGCTATCCCCTGTATCGATTTCATGATATAATACATGAGTAAGTCCTGGTTTTTCGGAGAATAATCCTTTAAAACTAATAAATCACGATTTTAAATCTCTTTTTTGATTTTGTTTTAATTTTGAATTCGAAAGATAAATTTCTACGTTCTCTTCAACTATTTTTAATTCTTCGATTTGCGAATCCGGAATCGCTAAAGTCTTTTCCTCGAAATTCATGGTAATCTTCGCGTTTCGTATAAAATCGACACCTAAAATGCATGGATATTCGAGATCCGCTAATATGAAAAAATCCCATTTTTTTGTGAATTCTCTGATTCGAATTTCTAATTCTATTGTTCCTACATTGTTGCAACAGGCACCCTGAGCCGTTATAACTTTTGTATTTGATTTTTTAATTGGCTTATAAGAAATATATGCCCTATATACGTTTCTTCAGAGATAAACGACTTCTCGGCTCCAGTATCCCATAATGCCTTAGTGAAGATGTCGTTCACTAAAATTGGCACATACGGGAGTTCTACAGGGGACATCCTTAAGGCAGAAACCCTTATAGGAGGTTTCTCATCAACATGCGATCGATCTTGATTTCGAACGCTTAAAAAGTTTATATTTTTATGAGTACCCCTATTCCAATGATTATTCGACCCCTGTTCAAAATTATCACTCGGACCCCTATTTCTATATTGATTTCTTCTATCACGACTTTCGAATCCGCGATCATTCCTATCAATACGGTTCCTGTTCTCGAACCCTTGATTAATTCCTCTGGGGTCTCGTCCCATAGGAAGTTCTATATCCCTGTCTCCTATCATTTTGACGTTCGACTACCCCAGTATCTCTCCAATTTCTATTAGTACGACCTTCGGTAGACCTCCTACTCACATAACAAGCTCGTCTTTCATTATTATTATTGCTCGCACCCGGATTGTCTCTCCTCAAATATCTGTCCTCGTACTTAGATATCATCTAAAGCAACTGCAGTTGAGTAGTTGGATTTCTAATCTCTATATATTCCATCAATTGTGGTTCCAAACGGGCCACAATATGTTCGATCAAACTATCTTCCGACATATTTAATCCCAATTTTTTATGTATTTTGAGAGGCTATAAATAAAATCAGACGGAGCCTGACCGTGACCTTGATACGACGAATAGAACCTGACTTCCAATTCAGTCTTATTCCTAACCACTAGAAAATTTGCTGTCAAAGTCTCTTTCAATTGCGCGAAATCCGTAGCATTCCCTTTCCCTATCGAAGATCCAAAGTCATCAAACCAGTCCAACGCACGGCCTCTGAGACGCCCTTTAAGATAATAACATGCCAAATTATTAGGTATCTCGTAAAACTTAACATTACTGTCAATATATTCCAAAAATTCCTCTATATTCTCAAAACCAGAAAAGAAAATATCAGGCAAGAGCCTATAATTGGATCCAACTCCCATCTCGGGGTTAAGGGAGAAATATCCTGAGGACAAACTCGTTGGGACTGGGTTCACATTGCTCGGCGCGCCTGGTGTGGAAGGAAACATATCATCACCAACAAAAGCCATAACAATAATTATTTATTAAAGACAGACAAACACAATTAACAAGCACAAGTTCAATCTATAAGTGGAAACCTTGGAGTGATTTTCTAATACCTAGATTAATCCTGATACTAAACCCTAATACTCAAATCTAAGATTCAAATCTAATATTCCTGTCTAAGTAATCTCAGCTATCAGAATTGACAAGGAGACGAACTCTTGCTAACCTCAGGTCGGTACTTAATTTGATTCCTTTAATGATTAATTACAAGCTTTTATTTAGCTTACAATGTATGTATGTATGTAATTTGTTCGGGTGGAATCTTGCAACTCAATTTTGAAGCTGATATCTTCACTCCAATGAGCTGAAATTTTGTATACACGTTTAGTTTGGATGACAATGCATGTTTTGACAATTTATATTCCGATAATGCAATTAATTAAAAAGATATTAATTCTAAACATTAAACTAGTTTTGGGCGCCAACATCGATATATCTGCATCGTTGTGTAATAATGTTATTGTTACAACAATGACAAAAGTTGGCGTCAAAAATTGGTTTTCAGCCAAACTGGAATTTCATAACGTTGCGCTATTGACTGTATTAATTAACTTTGTCTAAAAAATAATTACATTTCTACAACGTAAAAATAATCTAATATCTACAACGTATGCAATTTTTTTACAAATTTCTATCTGTTTTCTTGGATTTAAATTCAAAACAAAAAAGTAGAGCTATTTTTCAAGTAGATTGGTACATTATATACCTTTCTCAACGCTGCCAAGTTAAACTGAGATGGAGTATTTAAGAAATGCTTTAAAAAATTTATCTAATTTTAATCTATGAAACTCAGACAAAAAATAATTACAGAATCGGAAAGATCATTTTTTTATGTATCTTACCCATCAAAAAGGAATCTGCTAGGAAAACAATAAGAGAAAAATATTATCTAGAAATGCAATGTATTTTCGATTAAAAAAATAATTTTATAATAAAATGAATTAATTTTTTAAAGAAATTTTCTAATTTTAAGCCTACAAGTAATTTAAATATACCTCATTTTATCACCAGTAATCTAAACACACACTACGACATGTGTCCTTAAATTTAATTACAAATAGAATCTGTTAATTTTTTTTTTGAGTTTTTTTTTGTTTGAAAAATTAGGGCAATTTTCTTTCTCTCGATGAGTTAGGCACATTGTAAAACCAGCTCAAGGTTATTTATATTCATAAAATGTGCCAAAAGAGAATAACTTGCAAAATGACCTGAAATATTTTTAAAATAAGGAGAGAAAAAAATCGAATCTTAGAAGAAACATTTCGTTAAATAGAAAATGTACTTCGCTATTTGGAGTTGTTTTACGAAGAAAAGAGTAATATGTGCTTGGTTCCAGGAAAAAGTTCTTAAAATAGAGAAATTCCCAAAATAGAAGTTCGTTACCTGGAGATCTGACTGTATAAAAATAATGCGATGGTTAATTATTTTTCAAAATCAAGTTTCTAAAGATGACCTGAGCAATTAAAAAAATAGATACTTACGTAGAAGATATTCAATGTCTAGCAAAAAATTATCATTATTTGATAAAACTTTCTTTTTTGATTACAACATGCGTTTTGAATCTTAAGCATTTTATTGATTAATACAAATATTTAAATGCCTTTTGAAGTTTTTTAATAAATAACTAAATTTTTCTTCTAATATGTTAGAGAAATATATTCCTTATCTTCAAAATATTTAAAATACATAATATATTCTTTAAGTTTTTTCAAAAATAGTCAACATTTTAATTAAACATTTAATAACTTTGTCATTTATGAAGATAATCTCACTAAACCTTTTTTTTTCGTGTGTAGAACAATGTTACCCAAGATCTGCACGAAGATTGAAAAAATTGCTTAAAAATTACGGATTTAAAAAAATTGTGTTTTTAGTCTAATACCCTTTTGCAAGAATTAATTCAGCTAAACCAGGGATGGCGAACCAGCGTTCAATGAGTTGAACAGGCTGAGAAACCTGTCCAGCGATAACTAAAAAGTAAAAAAAAAATTTTAAGAACAAGCTTTTATTTAAACGCGTTAAAAAGAATAAAATAAACTTTTCCTTTAAAACTTTTTTTACTATCAACTTATAACGCCATTACACAATTTATATGATATAAAAGCTTGTCGCGAGATTTACCTGTGTAGATAAACGAGTAAAATAAATAACTTGACCTGATTGATTTTAATTTTTAAAAATTCAAACTAAGTAAATACGAGTATTTAAATATTGCGACAAGCTTTTATGTCATATAAATTGCGTAATGACGTTATAAGTTGACAGTAAAAAAGTTTTAAAGGAAAAGTTTATTTTATTCTTTTTAGCGCGTTTAAATAAAAGCTTGTTCTTAAAAAAAAGATTTACTTTTAATTTATCTAATACTTTGCTATAATACTATCAAATACGTGCAAAGCTCGTTGAAGTGATCCGTAGATGATACTTACATTTAGTTTGGCAATTCCTTCTCTCTCTCACTCTTAACATTTACGAAATCTAGACTTTATATAGTCGAATTAATTAGCATATAACTGTTTCGTGTTTTTCGCGAAGAGGCTGTGAAATAGAATAAATGCTGGCCCCAAAGTTACCCAAGAGGATTAGTTTGGAAATTACGCGGATAGACCCGTCACAACCCATTCGATCTGTCCCAACAAATAGAGTTTGATAGGCACGTATGTATTAATCTTTAGAAAAATCGAGTTCTAATGGATTGTGAGGCACTGGTTGTCCATCCACATACACTCCAACAAAATTTAAATTAAAATGTTTAAACTTATAGGGAGATTTTGAAAATGCGCCTTGAAAAGCTTCATTATCAACACATCCTACAAAAACTTTTTTCGGCATTTGGCCTAAAAATATGTTATCTTGAATAAAAGACATGCTTCCTTTAGGAATCGAATACACTTTGCACATAACTCGGTTAATGGGATATTTTGCGCTTGTTTTTTCCAGCGCTTTTGCATGACCAAGAATAACTCCAGGATTCACGCGAGCTTTAGTATGAATAAAGAAACATGACCCTAAACAACTTTAAATCCTACAGATCCTTGCAAACAAAATTCGGGCTTGCTTCGTATTCATTTTATTTTTAAATCCACGAATTTGAGTAAAAGACGATCTTGATGAAATAAATCTGAATGTATGCAACCAATCATGTCTACAGCTGCACTTGCTTTAAAAATTCAGTTCTTTTCTTGAGACCATCATCAGAATCCTTGTAAAATAGTTCAGCCGTTAATTGGGAAGTTTTGCTGTCGTATCCATGGTTTAAAAGAGTTTCAATATAAGATCGATAGGGATATGTATTAATGGAATTGGAAACCACGCGATCATTTAAGGATACATCTACTTGAGAAAATAATGAATGTAGAAATAAATTCACAGGTCCTATAGTATCATTTTTAGTAATAGGCGTATTGTCCACTTTTACTATTTTCGCTTTTACATATAATTGTGTTTGACTGAGATCTATGTAATCTTCTGCACTTCCAGAAATGTGAAATTCTACAGGTGCGTTATCGAAAAAATTAGAAAGAGGGTGAAATTGTTTTCACTGCCCATCTTGAATAACTGTTTGAGTACCTAGTAAGTTGAAAAGTCCCAATTCAGATTTAACACACTCAGGAGAATCTTTAAGAATAAATGCCATTTTTACGAATCGAAAATATCGCATACACTCACTTTACGTGCTTTGGATGAAATGATTTTTTTCTGTTTCTTACGCTTTCTTTTATATTGTCCTTTCCCCACCATAGATTGAACTCTATCAATAGCTTTCTGAGCTAATTTTTTCCCACTTTCTCTGCTTCTTGTTTTTACAGCTTCTTTAAATTTTTCTCTTGACAATACATCAGAGGCAACACGACTCCCTGTTATTAATATTTCTTTTCCAATAGTTTTACCTCATTTTACTAAAAAAGGTAAGGGGCCGCTCTAAACAATCGGCGAAATATTCCTCCTATTCCATAATCCTTTTGAAAACTAATGTCCTTGTAATGAGTCAGACCCGAGCCAATCGGACCTGCATAATGGTCTTCAAATCTTTTAGTACAGCAAACGTATGATAAGCTCATCTTGGCGTTTTTATCTTCAAATGAGGGTATGAGAAATGCACAGCTTTATTTATAGTATTTGTCTAATGCAAAAATGAAGCACTATGATCACTTTACCTCTTTCAAAGGGAACAAAATCACCTGAATTGAGTCTCAGTTCAGCTTGAATCGTTTGAAACGAGTGTCTCACTAAAGGTAAGTATTGAGGTCTATCATATTATTGACTAATCGTATCCCCGTCTTCACCTTTAGTTCGAACGATTCGCAATAAAGGAGCTTGTGTATCTCCCACAATTTGAGGTGAAATTAGATCGGAGTAAACGTAAAAAACCGAAAAATTAGACCATGCATCAGCAACGAATTCGCTTTTCATGTTACCCGTTATGATTGCATTGCGTTTGAACCCTAACAATTCGCCTGAATTCTCTAAATGAAGACTACTACCTTGAGTCACATTAATTTTCACCCGTTTCGTTGCTTTATTGTAATTTATTGTGAACCGATTAGGATTTTTGGGTAAAGCAAGTTGTATGGCTGATATAATATGAAACATTGTTTCATAACACCCCACATCCAATTGTTTGCTTAACGGTTGAAGTGATATTACCGTCACCCACTTTGTATCGAAAATAATTGTTAGTTTCATTTACGTTAAGCCAAGAATGAGGGTAGATGATTTCCGACAATCCCACTTCCCATTCACCATTTAAATAAACGGGGGAGAGTAACTGAGTATTGAAATGAGATATTTTGTTTCCTGGAAAGAAATGCATAGATCTATCAGAAGGTAATGTTACGTAGAAAGACATTTTGAAAATGAGTACGTAATAAAAATGTTTAACTATTTATACTTTTTGAATATCAGTCACCAATCATTAAAATTTTCAGGATAACGTAAAAATTTAACAAAATTTTCAGTGATTCCTCGTCTTTTTCTTTGTTTGATGACATTCTCTACAGGATAGAAACCGGAGTCGACAACTTTTTGTAATTCTGCTTCGTAATAAGTACCTTTAATCTCTTCACCTTGTAAATCTCTTGATCTATAAATGATCGGAATTCTTTGCACGATTTCATAAACTGTGAAGAGTTCTCGACTCCGGTTTTGTTCATATCCTTTTTCAAAGAGAAGTTTTTGCTTATTAATGCGCACAACATCTCCAATTTTAAATTTAGGGGCTTTAGGTTTCTCATTTCTTAGATCACCATATAAATTATTTAATACTTGCTTCCTGTTATGCCTACTTAGAGAAGCAGGTTCCATTTTAATGGAACGGTCATACGAGTGATTTTAACTGTGCATTAATTTATCAATGACGTCGATGTAATTTTTAGTATTAAATTCAGTGAAATATTTCCACATTTTTGTTTTTAACGTCCGATTAAACCTTTCAACTACGCTAGCTTTAGTTTCGTTATTTGTAGAAAAAAAATTTACACTCATATTTTTCAAATAATTTTTAAATATTTTATTTAAAAACTCCTTACCAGCATCTGTTTGCAACACTTTAGGCCTCCTTTCTTTAAAAATAATTTCTAGCGCAAACTTTACACTTTTTCCAAATTTATCTGTCAGTGGAACTGCCCAAGCAAATTTTGAAAATAAATCAATGCAAGTTAAATACTTATAACCCTTATTAAATTCTGCTAAAGATTGCATATCGGCTAAATCCGCTTGAAACTGACGATCAATATCACTTACAAATACTCGATTCCGCCGAAACTTATGCCAAACAGGTTTATGAAGAGTGTAAGCATCTTTCTGTGATAACCATTGTTTTACATCTTTTTTACTATATTTCGCTTTTAAAGAGCGATGTAATGCCTCCACACCCCCGAAGCTACTTGGAACTTCGGGATTTTCGTAAAACGCTGCTAAATCCTGATACATTGTTACCGACGAACAGGACTTGATTGAATGACTATTACTATGAATAGTTATGCAATTTATACTTTTTGGGAAAAGCAAAGGGTTTATGTTTAAAAACATGAGCATAAATTTTCTTTACTTTTAATATGAAATATATTTAAAATATCATTTGTGCTTAAACATACTTAGATAATTTCTTAAAAAAATATTTATATTTATTTTTTAAATGAAATTATTTCAACTTAAATTAAACTAACAAAAAAATAAAATTAACTCAAATTAAGCATATAGAAGAAACCATTTTATTCAGATTTATAGGAACAAAATACCGTGTAAAATTTATAAAAATATTTATACAGTATTTTTTTCTTACTTTTGTATGAAATGTATTTAAAATATCATTTACGCTTAAACATTCTTAGATAATTTGTTTTAAAAAATATACCCACATTTATTTTTAAAAAGAAAGAATTTCAACATAAATTAAACTAACAAAAAATCAAATTAACTCAAATTAAGCATATAAAAAATCCTTTTATTCAAATTTATAGAAACAAAAAATAAAGAACAAAATACTGTGTAAAACTTATAAAATCTTTATACCGATATTTTTTAAACAAAATCCTCAACTCAGCTCCGCCATCAACTCAGAAGCAGAAAGAAAACAACTCAACTCAGAAGCAGGAGGAAAACAACTCAACTTAGCAGCAGGGAAACAACTTAACTCTGCGCCGCCTCTACAGGAGGAAAACAACACAAATCTGCGCCGCCTCTCCATCTCTGCGCCTCCACACCAGAATCGGCTTTTCTTACTTACTCCTGACAAATGCAAACCATAATAACTTCAAGTATTTTTTTAACAAATTACTAATGAAATCAGTTTAAGAAAGTTTTAACATAAACTTGAATCTTATGAAAATATCAGAAACAAAATAAGGAGCAATATTTTGTAGACTCAAAAAATATATATAAAAATTTTAATTTTGCCATTTGTATTTCAATAGTAACATCAAATGAAAGGTATACTTACGTATTACCGCAACCGATTGGCAACATTGTATAAAACGAAAATCCTGATTGAAAAATCAGCGCCTACAATATCTGCGAAAATGGAATTGCTAATTTGGCGAGTTACCTTAAAAGTTGGCGATTGTTGTTACCAGGGGCGGCTCTAGGGCCGGACCCATGTCCGGGGCAGCAAATTTTAGGGGCGGCATTTGAACCAAAATTTAAAAATACTTTTTTTTTGTTATGGAAAATTTGGAAAAATTTAAAAGTACACTATCTAGGGAAAAGTATTCAGAACCAGATAATTTCTCTTTTATATGAGAATATTAAATTATACATTGTTCATAAAATTAAACAAGCTAAATATTATTCGATAATTTTAGATTGCGCCCCTGATGCCAGCAAGATCGATCAAATGGCATTTATGGTAAGGTATACATGTATTGAGAAATCTAACAAAGAGTTATCGTTAAAACTAATGCGAGTTTTTTTTTTTTTTTTCCTTTCAGTTGAAAGATTAACTGGAAGATCACTTTCAAATTTAATAGTTGAGAAACTAAAAAAATTATGGCTAACTTTGCTAGATATGCGGGGACAATAACGGAGTGAATATAAAAGGCGAGAAATCAGGGGCTCAATTTAAAATAAGAAAGTTAAATCCGCAAACAATCTATGCGCCATGTAGTAGCAACTCTTTAAATTTGATCGTTAATGACATGGCAAAAGCATTCTTAGAAGCCTGTACTTCTTTTAATATAGTTCAAAAAATTTGTTTTTCCTCAAATTTTCGTTGGGTTATATTATTAAAATGTATAAAGGGCGTAAAACTTTAAAACCACTTAGTGTAAATAGCTGGGAAAGCTGAATAGAGGCTATTAGAGCCCTTAAGTTATCTATTGGGAGGTTTTTATGATGCTTAGTTTTTATAATAATGCTGAAATTGACAACTCTATAAGAGATAAGGCTTCTGGATTATTAAATTCTACTTAACAATTCAAGTTCCTAGGGCCATCATTATTTGGTATAAAATCTTTAATTGCGAGAGTGAGAGAATATTAACGTCGCACTGATTAGCAACACGAGGGCTTTTGGCGACGGTCCGCGTAATTTTGAACCATGGTCAAGTGACGTGGACGACACCTGAGCTGGCACCCCCTCTCCTAACTACCACACCACACCAACGGGAGGACGTTTGAGCTCTCGACAGATTTAACGTGCATCGCCCCCGCCCTACACGGCGGATATTTAGTGGTACTAGGATCGAACTCATGACACGCTAGCCATGATCCGATGCCTAGACCACTCGACCACCGCGGCCACTAATCTTTAATTGCATTAAAATCCAATAAGCAAGCTATTGCAAACAAAATATTACGATCTACCATCTTCTATGGAACTCTCAAGAAATTGTAAAGATTTTTTTAAGGATGTGACCTTTGATAAAATGTACTGTGATGCAAAAGAACTGGCCGTCGAGATTGATATCTCTGCTAACTTTGAGGTAATGCAGCCACGTCACAGAGTTCGACGGGAAAATGTGAATTTTAATTATGAAGCACAAAATGATCCGATGGAAGATCCTAAATTAAAATTAAAGATAGTTTTATTTTTTTACATTGGACGAAACAGTTAATGTCTTGGAATGCAGATTTAATTTAATGAGCACTGACAGTAATTGTTTTCAATTTTTGTACAATATATATGATTTAAGAGATACTCTTAAAACTTTAATTAATTGAAAACTGTAAATATTTAGAAATGATGTTGAACGATGGAGAATCATTGGATGTAAACGCGCTTGATTGAACAGATGAGAGAATGTCAGTTTCAGCTTTCGCGGGCAAAGGGGAGGGGGGGGGGAGCCCAGTGAAGTTTTAAAATTTGTTTCTGTTTTAGAATTTGCTCCAAATCTTGCTATTGCATTTATTTTACTTTCTTTGCTATTGTTTGGCAAGTGTAGATAATAGTTTCTTAAAATTAAAATTAATAAAAAAATTCTTACAGTTCACAAATTCTAAAGATACACTGCTGGTTACCGTAAATGCAACACCAAGAAAGACAAAAGATAACACAACAAAATTTATTTTGTAGATAACATGTTGACCAAGTATCAAATGATTAAATTTACAGACTTCTGTGAAGTGTGGTTCCTACTAGAATCAGTAGCTAGAGTAGCCGCCATTGTTGGAAATCATTGCTGCCACACGCCTCGGCATTGATTCAAAGAGATTTTGGATGTGTTCTTGGGGTACAGCAGAATAAGCAGCTTCCACACGTTGCCAAGGCTGATCTGATGTGGCAGCTGGGGGTGTAATATGGGTCAATCGTTGAGCAACCATGGACCACATGTTTTCTATCGGCAAAAGATCCGGAGAGCGAGCCGGCCAGGGAAGCAATTCAATCTGGTGATTGACGAAGAACCTTTGGACAATGCGTGACATGTGTGGTCGCGCATTATCCTGTTGAAATATGGCTGTGGCCAAGCCCTGAAGGTAAGGAAGGACAACTGGCTCCAACACCTAGGAGATGTAGCGCTGGCTGTTTAAAGTACCGTCAATACGTACTAGAGGAGTGCGAGGGCGATATCCAATACCGCCCCATACCATAATACCCGGTGCAGGAACAGTGTGGTGGTGCATAACACAGCTGTTCAGCATCCTCTCTCAACGGTGTCTCCAGACACGAATCCGACCATCGTGATGTTGCAGATTGATGCGTGACTCGTCAGTAAAGACAACTTCATTCCATTCTGCCGCCCACATCCTTCTTTCATCGCACCATTGACGGCTTAGGAGTCTATGGTTCTGCGTCAAGGGTAGTCAAGCAATGGACGTCTTGCGGACAGACCACTCTGCTGTAAACGGCGTCGAATGGTACGCGCAGACACTGAATGATCCGTTACAGACTCAATGTGCTGTGCTATGGTTCGTGATGTGACTGAGCGATCTGTCACTGCCATGCGCACAATTTGTCTGTCCTCACGTGAAGTGGTGCACTGAGGTGGATGCGATCGACCACGACAGTCCGTTGTACTCTCCTGAATCCAACGGTCACATATCCGCATTACAGTTGTTTGGTTTCGTCCAACACGACTACCGATTTCCCTGAAAGATAATCCACAATTTCGGTAGGCCACTATCTTTCCTCTGTCGAACTCGGATACTTGATCAAAAGCTGATCGCTGTTTTTTACGAAACATAACTGATCGTTTTTTGAAAAAACCACAACAAAAACACAATTGCCGAACTTGAAATCGTCGAAATCTCCAAGCCTTAAATAGCGCTTTGAGGTTGCGCCACAGGCGTGCGTGATGTGTCTGCGCTGAAATTCTAATCATTTGCATATCTCACCTCCACTAATGCATGTTGTAAATTTCATGTTATTTGCGTGCTTCTTTCAGAGTGTTGCATTTACGGTGGCCAGCAGTGTAGAATAAATGGCTTGGCTACATTGGTTATCGAACGTGAAATAGCTGAACAATTTGATCAGAAAGTTTTCTGAATTAAAAGTCAGAAGAAAAAACAGTGATAATTTTTTACGTTTTAGTTTTTAATATATATATGTATACATATGTAGGGGTGTATTTTACTTATACAAGTGGCTTTTCTTTTGTTGTCTAGGGGGAGTCACTATGCCTAGGATCTTGATATTCAACGAAACAAGCTGATTAGAATAAAATTACTGTTTAATGAAACATTAGATTATTTCCAATTAAATACTGATTAACAACATGAGTTATTTCACGGAGCACACTCTCAATTGTCGCTAAGCCAATCGACCACCACGTTGACCGAAACGTGACCTATCGCCTGTAAACCGGAGTCTGTCTCTCTCTCGTCTCTTTCGTTCCCCGTCGCTCTCGTTTCTGCCTCAAAAACCCACCATTCCGGGGGGGGGGTGATGCATATATTTGCTGGTACCGCCATCTATTGGTGAGGTTGTAACCTCACTGATTGGAATATTTTTATGTTAACTAATACTTTAAATCGCCGCCCATCCGGTATAGTGATCAGTGAAGCTGACTGTGGTGCCGTAGGGACTGGGTTCGGATCCCGGAGAAGGCATGAATGTTTGTGTTGTAATCCTTTCTTCTGTCTGTGTTGTATGCCCCCCGTGTTATACATTGCGTGGTGCACGGGGTTTATAAATGTTAAAACAAAAAAAAATACTTTAAATCCTACAAACTTGGTCAATCCTGACTGTCGATGACCTCAGCGACGCTTGAGAAGGCTCTCATGATTACATCTCATATTACATTACAAAATATAAGAAAAAGTATACTATATGCATAAGACATATAAAGTGAAGGGTATGCTCTGTAGTTACTAAAATTAAATGTATACATTTGTAATTACTATTCTACATGAGAAAAATACTTCATTAAATCAGCGGAAGTAGCAGTTACATTTGGCCCAGCGTGATCCCCTACTCTCTCAACTGTATATCTGTCTCTAGGTTTGACTTCAGTAATTTGATATGGTCCGAAAAATTTGGGTCTAAGTTTAAGGCCTCCACCAAATTGTGTACGTTGGACCGCTACCAAATCACCAACTTGGTACTCGGGAGCCTTTTTCCTTTTCTTATTATAAGTTTTCTTGTTCTCAGCTTGGATTTTGAGGATGTTTCGTTTTGCATCTTGGCGCATGCTTTCTCTTTGATCTAAATATTGCTCTTCTAGATCCTGCATCAACAGGTCTCTGATTTTTATGTCTTCTTTATTTCGCATCTGAACGCCAGTTAGTAGCTCAAATAGTGTCCATTTGGTGCTACGGCTAACTGTACTGTTCAGGATCCTTTTTAGCCTGTCAACATGTTGATACCATTTAGTGGGATCATCAAGTGAAAACTTTGTTAACACTGGAATGAGAGTGCGGGGAATTCCCTCTACTTGACCATTGCCTCGTGGAACTCCTGTAGCTATCTGTAGAAGTATTTCTTCCTCGACACAATAATCATTAAAGGCCTTTGAAGTGAATGCAGATCCTCGATCTGTTATTATCCATTTCGGATTTACGAATGACTTCTGCTACAACCTTAACTTATCCAGCGCACTGTCTACGGAAACGGTTTTTACTGGATACAACCAGGAAAATTTGGTGAAAGCATAGATTACCGTTAGAATGTGTTGGTAGGTTTGTTGATTGATTCCAGTGGGCCGATAAAGTCTACATGATAGGTATGTAAAAGTGTTTCATCCTTAGGTATTGGATTTAGATATCCTTCCCTTTTACCTGATTTTCTGTTGGCTAGAATGAAAGGCACACAATTAGCGATTACTTGTTGGGCAAGTTTGTTTAAATTTGGGATGAAAAACTCTTGCTTAACTACTTCTTCAGTTTTTGCGACAGAAAAGTGACCCTTTTCATGAATTATTTTAAACATCTCAGTCTGCATGCCACTAGGGATAACTATGAGTTCACGTCCATTTACAAATTTGTATAGTATCTCATTTCTTTCAAAAAAGTCTTGCGAGTTTCCACTACCCAAGAGAGCTTTCAATGGGACAATTCCTTCATCTTCCGATAGGGCAGTTTTCAACCTGAGGGTTAGGGTATCACTCATCACCATGACCGGATACCTGCTCAAGGCATCCACGTGCTTCATTCTCTGACCTGGACGGTGTATTATTTCATAGTCAAACTCTTCAAGAAGCATTTCCCATCTTGCGATACGTGTAACCAAATCTTTCTTGCCCATGGTTTTCTGGAACGCAGAAGGATCTGTAACTATCTTGACCTTGTGCCCCAGCAGGTACACTCGCAATTTCCTCAGGGCTGCAACAATAGCAAGAACCTCTAATTCATAACTGCTGTACTTCTCTTCACCAGTGTTAGTTTTCTTGGACATATAGTACACGGGATGCAGCCTCCCACATCATCTGCCTCTTGGATCAGAACAGTTGGCTTGCATCTGTGTGTAATTCCATTTTCTTCCCAGGTTTGAAAATGTGTAAGACTGGATTGGACATTAAGATTTCTTTGAGTTTTCCAAAAGCTTCAATTTGGGGTTGTTCAAAAACGAATGAATTATCTTTTCTTAATAAATCACTAAGGGGCTTCGCAGTTTTAGAATATTCTAGTAGGAATTTTCGAAAGTAACCAGTCAGACACAAAAAGCTTTGAACTTGTTTGAGGGTTGTTGGTTGAGGAAATTTTCTCACTGCCAGTGGGAAATTAGATGATTAAAGAGAGATGGACTTATAGTACCATTTTTAACAATATGCCCTAGAAACTCTACCTTCCTTTTTAAAAACTGGCACTTCTTGAATTGGATCTCTAGCCCATATTTTGATGCTACTTTAAAGACGGTTCTTAATTTTCTCAATCCTTCCTCTTCATTCACTGATGGAATTATTAGATCATCCATATAAATTATTATCAAGCCTTTATTCATTAAATTCCGAAAAATACTTTGGAAAACGCTAGGACTGGTACTCAAGCCAAATGGTACTGTGAGATCCACTTTATAAATTTCAGTTTATAATGTTAAAAGCAAAACAATTATTTAAATTTATTATTTTGTTTAAGTGAATTTATTTATCATTGTTTAATTTTTTGTCACCGTGAACTGAACGATATTGAAAAAGTATATTATTTTGTACGCTGTGGCAACAAGGAAGTGCTCGTTCTGTTTTGTTTAATTAACAGTATTCCATGAAAAAATTGTTTATAACTAGGTGAGTCTTGGACTCTAGTTGGCATGTTAATTTGTGGTATAAATGAGATTTGGCAGTATTAATAGTTTGGAGTATTAATTTTCAATACAAGAAACTTTATGTTTTATTTTTACGATATCTGACGTCCGCGATAGCATCATTAAGTGTCAATATGTTTACATCTGTTAAAGGCTTCAAGAAAGAAGACCTAATTTATTTGTGTCAAGAGATCAATGAGGACTTACTGTTGAAGGTTACCATATCTACACTGAACGATGTAATTTTAAACAGTAAAGAATATAAAAATGACCCGGACTTTGTTTCAACCGTACTAGCCACAACTGTTTCTGAACGGCAGAAAAAAGAAGAGAGAAATCGCCAGGACGAAGAGATAAAGCGCCAAAAAGAAGAGAGAAAGCGCCAAGAAGAAGAGAGAAAGCGCCAAGAAGAAGAAAGAGAACGACAAAGACAACATGAGTTGGATTTGACGAGATTAAACTCCCGGACAGTTTTAGATACTCTAGATGATCAAACTCCAGAGTCAGGAAGTGTAAAAAAGAAATTTCACTTACCTAAGTTAGAATTGCGCCATTTTTCGGGAAATTTAAAGGACTGGTTGCCTTTTTGGAGCCAGTTCGAATATGTTCATAATGATGTTGATATAGCACCAGAAAATAAATTTCAGTATTTAGTGCAAGCAACCGTTAGCGGCTCACGCGCTCGGGAGGTAGTGGAATGTTTTCCACCCATTGGCGCCAACTACGCCAAAGCTGTTGAATCTTTAAAATCATGTTTTGGTCGAACTGATTTAGTACTTATAGAATTCTATGTCGGCGAGCTTTTAAAATTGGTTTTACAAAACGCATCGCAAAGTTTGACTGTTAATTTATGTATGCTGTATGATGCTGTATGATGCTGAGTCTCAGATTAGGGCATTAGAGACACTTGGCGTAACAACGGATAAAAGCGCTGCTCTACTTCATCCTTTGGTTGAGTCATGCTTACCGGAAGATATACTAAGAGCATGGCAAAGACAAAGAGGTCCTGATTTCCATCATAGTGGCGAACCACAAGAAAGGCTTAGTAGCTTACTAAAATTCTTAAAATCTGAAGTAGAATCAGAAGAAAGGATTTGTTTGGTGATGCAAGGTTTCGGTTTAAACAAAAAGAAAGACAATATTGGGTTTAGAAATAAGAAATTTGAGCCAAGAGTAAAACAAAATAAAACACCCAACGCCTCCGGTCTTTTTACTAATCCACATACTCATAAAACCAAAAAGTCGTGTGTTTTGCGAGAAAACTCATCCCAGTACAGACTGTTTTTCTGCACAAAAAATGAGTTTAGATGAAAAACGAAGTATTTTGAGGGGAAAAAATTGTTGTTTTGCCTGTCTGGCTCCCGGTCACCCCGTCCGAAAATGTCGTTCATTTTTGAGATGTGTAATTTGCGGGAAGAAACATGTTCCCTTGATGTGAGAACAAAACGAGCCAAGAAAAAATGATTTCAAGAAGACGGAAGAAGCTAAAGTTTTCAACGAGGTCAACATGTCCAACCTGAATGTGGGTCCTAAAGTGTTTTTACAGACTCTAAAGTGCAAGCTCATATCAGATAAAAAAGAAAAAAATCGTGCTAATTGTTCTTGACACCGGCTTGCAAAAGTCTTATATTGTAAAGAGTCTTGCCGAAGAAATGGGATACGTTCCTGTAGAGAAAGAAACTCTGGTACATTCACTGTTTGGTGTGATTAAATCGAAAGAATTTGTACATACATGTTACAGAATTAGGTTGAAAAATATTAGGAACAATTCTGCATGCAACTTTGAAGCTTTGGATCAGGTAGCTATTTGTAATGATGTACTTGTGAACCTGTGAACTCCGGGCCTTGGTTAAAAGAGCTTCAAGAAAGGGATATGACATTAAGTAATGTTGGAGAAAAGCCACAACCTGTACAAGTACTTATAGGAGCTGATCTTTTTGGAAAGATTTTAATCGGTCAGCATAAGGTCTTACCATGCTTATTAGTAGCCATTGAGACTTTGCTTGGGTGGACTTTGTTAGGGAAAGTTCCTGATAGTAAAGTTACTACAAGCAATGCCGTGTTAGTGACATCACTTTTCGCTAAGGAGTTTGATATTTCGGACTTCTGGGAATTGGATTCTATTGAAATCAAGGATCCTATTGAAAAGCTGTCTAAAAAAGAGCAAGAGGATTTGACTACTGAAAATTGTCTTCAAAGTGTTAGGTACAATGAAGATAATCGCTATGAAGTTCATTTGCCTTGGTTAGATAACTGTGTGACTTTACCTGATGATTTTGAGCAAGCTAAAAGAAGGTTAGACACCACAACCAAGAAGTTATTTCAGGAAAATTTGTACGATAGTTATGAGGGCATATTTTCCGAATGGCTGCGTGAAGGAATTATCGAAGCAGTACCAATTGAAGATAAAGATTTGCCTGCTAATTATCTACCTCACAGACCTGTTATCAAAGTTAGTGAGACAATTCCTATTCGTCCGGTTTTTGATGCATCTGCTCGAATCAAAGGACATCCGTCACTAAATGACTCATTACATAGTGGTCCAAACTTGATTGAGCTCATTCCTGATATTTTACTGCGTTTTCGAGAAAAAAATATTGGTGTAATCGCAGACATAAAGAAAACCTTTTTGCAAATTAGCCTCTGTAGAGAAGACAGAGACTTCTTGAGATTTCTATGGTGAACAAATAAGGCTTGCAAAGACTACAGGTTTTTTCGGCATACCAGAGTAGTTTTTGGCGTTCGCAGCAGTCCTTTTCTACTAGGAGCTGTATTGAAGTATCATCTTGAACAAAATACTGACGTTGATCCTTTTGTAACTAGTTGTCTTTTGAAGAGTTTTTATGTGGACAATCTTGTAACCAGTGTCCACAGTGAATTAGATACAGAAGATTTTAGGGAACCAGCTGTTCCCCCGTCCAATCTTAAAGTTGTCGAAAGACTAATATTTTCTCACCATATCAAAAATAATCATGCTGGAAATCAAATTTTGCTTAATATTTTGAGAGAACATTTTTGGATTTCGAGTGGAAGAAAAACAGTGCGTTCTGTTATATCAAAATGTGTCGTTTGCAAAAGATTTTCTTCTAAATGTTGTGATGTTGTATCTGCTCCTTTGCCTGAAGATCGAATACGACAGGTAAACGTGTTCGAGATCTGTGGAATTGACCTGGCAGGACCTTTATTTTTAAAAGATGGAAAGAAGCCGTGGGTATGCATTTTTACATGCGTCGTATATAGAGCTTTCCACTTAGAGCTTGTTTCATCGCTATCGACCGAAAGCTTTTTGCTAGCTCTACGGCGATTTATAGCTCGGAGAGACCGATGTGAAACCATGTACTGTGATAATGGCACTAATTTTGTCGGAGCTTCCAATTTGCTTAGAAGTTTAGATTGGGGCCGCATTTGTAACGACAATATTCTTCGTCCAATTTAGTGGAAATTTAATCCCACTTCTTCATCATGGTGGGGTGGATGGTGGGAAAGACTAATTGGTATTCTTAAAAGTCTTTTGAGAAGAATACTTGGAAGAGCAAGTTTGGCATTCAAAGAGTTGACAACAGTTAGTTGTGATTGTGAATCTGTAATCAACTCACAACCTTTGACTTACATCGACGAATGTGACTCAGAATTTGTTCCACTTCCCCCTCCGATGTTTCTTCAGGATATCAAAAACTCTGGTGTTCCAGACTGTGATGCGGCAGATCATAAAAGTCTCAACCATCGTGTCAAATATAGGTTAGCTTTGCAGAAGGACATTCGAAAGAGGTTCAGGTCCAAATATCTTGGATCTTTGATAAGGAGGCCGGAAAAGACTAGAACTTCGATGATAACTCCCGGGGACATTGTTCTCATAAAAAAGGACTACGCCAATCGAATCGACTGGCCACTGGGGAAAGTGGCAGAAATTCTGCCAGGGAAAGACGGTGTGTGTCGACTCATTAAACTTAGAACATCTCGCGGAGAAATTCTACGTCCAATTCTGCGGATCTTCCCTTTAGAGATCTCTTCTAATGATTCGTCTTTTCCACTTGAAAAAAAAATGCTTTATCTACAAAAATCGCCTCTATGAAGAATGCTATTCCTAAGTGTTCTGACGACAACTCCATCGACTACGCAGTTGTTGAAAACAAGACAAGACTAGGACGGACTGTTAAAATTCCCGAAAGGCTGGATCTTTAATATAGTTGTTGAGCTGTGGGACTTCCACATCTCAAGGTGGGAAGATGTGAGATCCACTTTAAAAATTTCAGTTTATTATGTTAAAAGCAAAACAATTATTTAAATTTATTATTTTGTTTACGTGAACTTATTTATCATTGTTTAATTTTTTGTCACCGTGAACTTAACGATATTGAAAAAGTATATTATTTTGTACGCTGTGGCAACAAGGAAGTGCTCGTTCTGTTTTGTTTAATTAACAGTGTTCCATGAAAAAATTGTTTATAACTAGGTGAGTCTTGGACTCTAGTTGGCATGTTAATTTGTGAAATAAATGAGATTTGGCAGTATTAATAGTTTGGAGTATTAATTTTCAATACAAGAAGCTTTTATTTTTATTTTTACGATAGGTACCTTATTGAATTCGAATTGGCCATCAGGAACAATAAAAGAAGTGAACTTTCGACAGTCTTCATTTACGTCAACGTGAAAAAATCCGTTCTTTAGATCCAGGGAGGTGTATACTTTCGCTTCTTGTAATCTATCAAGTACATCGTCTATTAAAGGTAAAGAGAATCTATCCTTAACAAGCTTGTGATTCAGTTGACGGTAGTCAACACAAAGTCTAGAATCTCCATTCTTCTTCTTCACAAGTACTATGGGACTAGCATACTCGGATGAACTTGGTCTGATTACTCCTTGTTCGAGCCATTCTTCATTGTATTTGTTCACAATTTGCTTTTCTGCGTACAACAACCGACGTGCTGGTTGATGGACTGGGATATCATCGTTCAGTATTATTCGTCATATCTGTGGATTCAGTCTTCTCAGGTTTGTACGATGAAATTATTCTGGTTAGATCATTTTTCACTTGTGAGTCAAGGATGTGTGTGTGTGTGTGACTGAAATCTAATTCATCTTCAGGATGTACTCCGGATATTTGCATTAGCCATGCCTTTTCCTCATGCTTATGGAACATGACACCATCTTGGGTGAAATTCAAAGAAGCTTGTCCCCAAATGTCTGCACCTATAATGGCTTCAAAATTGAGCTGTTTAGTTGGCACCACATGCCACGTTAAAGAATATTGATCTTTGTCCAAGACAAAATCATACTCGAAGGAGCCCTTGGTTACTACTTCAGTTTGTCCTAACCCGTATAACACAGTGTTTATTTTGGATCGTCTTGAATGAACAATCTTCGTACTTACATCTTCGCGGATTAGACTAACTGTACTAACAGCATCTGTAAGTGCCGATATAATTTCATTGCTTAATGTTTTTAAGTGTAGTCCTTTCTGCGGTGTGACAGAACAGCTTTGTACTTGGGAATTGGGTTGTTCTCTCTTGATCTCTTTCATTGCTTTATGCCAATTAAAACTCAAATGATCCAAGGAATGACATATGTAACATTTTCTATAGGTGCTCTTCTATCAGAATCTCTACTCGGAGGAGTGTCTAAATATTTTCCTCCACGATTGAAATTTCCTGTTCTCCTTGAATTGTGGTTATCAAATTTTCTGAAATGCTCCGCTTGATTCGATCCTCTAACTTCAGGTCTTCGAACAGATGTTAAAGTATGTTCTTTCTGTTTCAACATCCTACGGACATCCTCAAATTCTTCAAGTCTCTCGGCTAATTCAACTGGGAAGTTGATACTTGGCCATTCGTCTAGGTGACGTTCTTTGAATTCAACAGGGGTTCTTTTCTTCATCTGGTTGGCAATCATCAGATCCTGTAGTTTGTCAAATGTTTTTACATCCAATCCTTCAATCCATCCATTAAAGAATGTTTGAACTTCTTGATAGAAATCACGCCATATTTTGTCCGAACTTTTCTGATGTGTAACAAATAGCTGCCTGAACTTCTCTGGGGTCAATTTAAACCTTTTCAAAAGCAAAGACCTTACGTGGTCATAATCTCTCACCTCTTGTTCAGGTTCTCTGGCGATCAACTGTGTGATTTCTTGCGGGAGTAGGCCTAACAGGTGTGAGACCCAAAACTCTTCGGCACATCCATCATAAATGCTTGGCGCTCAAATAATATTAAATATAAGCTGATATCCTCTTTCATATCAAATTTATGTAGCAGTTTGTTCAATTCATTACTAGGTGTACGATTATTCTTGTTTCAATCCGATTTGAGCTTCGATTCTAAGTTTTTCCAACTCTAAATTATCCTGTCGTTTCCTTTCTTCTAATAATTCTCTCTCCTTTCTCTCTTCAACGATACCTTCGTACATCAATTTGGTGTCTTCCTCATCATACCCTGCACTTTTGGTTATTAAATTTTTTAACATTGGCTTAGTCATGCCGACTGTCGCCTCTAAACGTAACACTGTAGCTAACTCTAACAAATCCTCCTTTGTCCCTTTTAACAAAAAAGACATTTCCTTCCCTTTATCGGGCATGCTCAGTCTCATTTTTATCCTTTTCCCTACTAGGATTAAAAAGAATTCTGCCTTTCATTTTCGTACAAAGGTGGCGGGGGGGGGGGTCAAGATTAGATCGAAGACGGGAACTTCACTTTTTTGAGTTATGCAGGAAGGGGGGGGGGCAAAGTACCGCGTTTCGCATCGTTTCAGAGTAAGGGGAGGAATTTTGCAACCCTATGCTTTCCTTGGTGCCAAAAAAAATTGGCGATTTTTCAAAAAAGTTCGTATATCGAACTTAATCCCGGGATTTCCGGATTGGTAAGAAAACCGAGATCCCACGGTTTCAGAATTCCGTGACTGAAAACTCTGCTAGATACCTTCTAAAAATTCTAATTGTCTCTGTCCAAGTTAGTTGAAGTCTGATAGATAAAAGGAACAAACAAGGCCGGACGTGTAATGCGCAATTTCTTTGGCAGCCCCTATTCCTACTTTTTACAGCCTTGGAATTCAAATTCCTCTGTTTTGGGTTCCTA